>CAUYQG010130230.1:0-30606 GCA_963574415.1 Tarsius wallacei
GGTTAAGATAGCAATATTTCCCAAAGTAATCTACAGATCAGTGCAATTCCTGTCAAAATTCCAGCTAGCCAGGTTAGGCAACACAGCCTCCTGCTGGGCTCTGGCAATCCTTCTGCCTCAGCCTTCCAAGTAGCTGGAACTACAGCCATGCGCTACCACACCCGGCTAATTTTTGATTTATTGTAGAGATGAGGTCTTGCCAATTTGCCCAGGCAGGTCTCGAACCCACGGGCTCAGGCAATCCACTCACCTCAGCCTCCCAAAGCGCGAGAATACAGGCTGAGCCACGAGCCCTGCTTGTTTTTGTTTTTGAGTCAGGGTCTTACTCTGTCACCCAGGCTGGAGTGCAATGGCACGATTACCGCTCACCACAGCCTCAACCTCCTGGGCTCAGGCATCCTTCTGCATCAGCCTCCCAGGTAGCTGGGACAACAGGTGCATGCCACCACACCTGGTTGATTTCTAAAACACATTTTTTGTAGAGATGAAGTCTTGCTGTGTTGCCTAACCTGGCTAGCTGGAATTTTGACAGGAATTGCACTGATCTGTAGATTACTTTGGGAAATATTGCTATCTTAACCAAATTAAGTCTTCCATTCTATGAACATGGGATTCTTTCCATCATTCCAATATTTCCCAATATTATGTTCCATCTCCCTACCCCACACCCAATCAGAGATACAGTCCAGGTCTATAGCATGTTATGGTGGTCAAAAGCATAGGTTCTGTCTTGAGGTAGACAGGCTTGGGTTAAAATCCCAGCCCTTCTACTGGCTAGCTATATAATATGGGCAGATTATTGACTTTTCTAAGTCTTTGTTTTCTCATCAGTAAAGTGCAAGTTATAATACCTATCTCATAGGATGTGAGGATTAATGATAAATATGTGAAACATTTAGGATAGTGCCTGGAACAGTAAATGTTCAGTTAGTCTGAGCTATTTTTATTATTATAGCACTTAACACTTAGTTATTAAAAATATAATTTTTAAAATTAATAGAGCCCAGTATTTTTCCTAAGTACACTTCCCCATTTTTTTGGAATTCATTGGCTTTATACCTTGTTTCTCTTAAATTTTCTGTGTCTTCCTGAAAGATAATGAACCAACCTGATTTTTAAAAATCTTCAGTTCATGTACTAATGGAAGAGGTCCAAAAGAAATGACTGGTCAACTAACCAGATCTAATTTTCCTTCCCATGTAATCTAGGAACATATTAACAATGACATTCAGGATTTAATAACCCCTATCCCCTACAGTCTAATATCTACACACAGAGTGACTCATTTATTTATTTATTTCAATGTTTGAGGCAGAGTCTCACTCTGTCGCCCAGGCTGGAGTACAGTGGCACAATCTGGGCTACTGCATCCTCAACCCACTAAGCTCAGGCATCCTTCTGCCTCAGCCTTCCAAGTAGCTGGAACTACAGTCCCACACCACCATATCTGGCTAATTTTTTAATTTACTGTAGAGACGAGGTCTCGCCAAGTTTGCCAAGGCTGGTCTCAAACCCCTGGCCTCAGGCAGTCCTCTCACCGCTGCCTACCAAAGTGTTGGGATTATAGGCATGAGCCACCATGCCTGGCCTTATGTTTTAAATTGATCAGTGGAAGAGAGGGCCAGTTAGAAGCCCAAACTTCACCTGCATGCAGTGTACTTATGTAGTTAATCCTCACTTGTACCCCACATTCTATAATAGAAGTAAATAAAGTGATTCTTTTAAATATAAGTGAAATAATCTCACTTTCCTGCTCAAACTCTTTGACAATATTCCATTCTTCTCATTGTAAAGCCAAAAGCATTAAAATGACTTCATAAGAATTTTAAGATTAGTAAAGTTCAATTTGACCTGGCACCTGCCTACTCTTGACCTCATCTCTGATCACCATGCTTTGTCCTAGCCTTTCCTCAAACCTGCCTGTCATATTCTTGATCCAGGGCCTTTGTATATGCTCATTCTGTTCTGCCTACAAATCTCTTTCCATAGATATAAATTTGGCTTCCTCATCACTTTCTTTAGGGTCTTTGTTGAAATATCCCTTTAACAACGAGCCTGGGCCAGGCGCAGAAGAACTCTAAGTGGCCAAGGTGAGAAGATTGCCTCAATCCACAGGTTCGAGACCAGCCTGGGCACCATGGTGAGACCCTGTCTCTACAATAAATCAAAAAATTAGCCGGGCATGGTGTTGTGTACCTGTAGTTCCCGGTACTTGGAAGGCTGAGACAGAAGGATTGCCTGAGCCCAGCAGGTTGAGGCTGCAATGGCCATGATTGTGCCACTGAACTCCAGCTTGGATGACAGAATGAGACTCCTACTTAAAAACAAAAGAAAACAAACAAAACAAAACAGTGAGGCAGACTCTCTTATATAAAATAGCAAAATAATCCCTCTTCTCATTTTGCTTTATTTTTATCCCTAGCATAATTACCTGACACATTGTATTTATTTATTTATTTACGAATTTATTTGTTTTTTTTTTTGTTGTTTTTTTTGTTTGTTTTTTGAGTTGGAGTCTCACTCCGTCGCCCAGACTGGAGTGCAGTGGCGGCTCCCGGCCACCGCAGCCTCGACCTGCTGGGCTCCGGCGATCCTTCCGCCTCAGCCTTGTTTTTGTTTTTTTGAGTCGGAGACTCACTTGTCGCCAGGGCTGGAGTGCAGTGGCACGCTCACCGCCACCGCAGCCTCGACCTGCGGGGCTCAGGCAATTCTTCCACCTCAGCCTTCCAAGTGGCCGGAACTATAGGCGCACGCTACCACGCCTGGCTAATTTTTGATTTATTGTAGAGACGCGGTCCCACCAAGTTGCCCGGGCTGGTCTTGAGTCCCTGAGCTCAGGCAATCCTGTCGCCTCAGCTTCCCGAAGTGCTGGGATTACAGGCTTGAGCCACTGCACCCGGCCTATTCATTTATTTGTTTGTCTCCCCTCTAAAATGGAAATTACAGGAGGACAGAAATTTGCATATGCTTTATTATCTGGTATATCCTATGCCTGTAACAGTCCCAGGCACACTGGGTGCTCATTAAATATATATTGAATGGAGGCCTTCAAAGCTGTCTTTTCATACAGGCAAGTAGATTTCGTAGTAACATCAGAAGAGGGCAAGCACCAAAGCGGTTTTGCCAGGAGATGGCTTCCAGGCGGATGGAATGCTCTTCTGATTAGTCAAGTCATTACGTTCAAACATATCTAGACACAGTCCTTTCCTCTTAAATTGGCAAAATTTCATGAAACTTTAGAGCAAATTCTAAAGTAGGCAAAAAGATATAGAACTACAGGTACGGAAAATTTGAAAAATATCTGATTCCCACTCCCTTTCTTTCCATCTCCACCCTGTAATGTATGTCTTCTGTGCATGAAGGTGAGTTTAATGACTTTATCATTTGTTATTTTAAAAAATGGATCTTAGCCGGGCTCGGTGACTCAGCCTGTAATCCCGTGCCTTGGGAGGCTGAGGTGAGTGGATTGCCTGAGCCTGCGGGTTCGAGACCCGCCCGGGCAACTTGGCGAGACCTCACCTCTACAATAAATCAAAAATCAGCCGGGCGTGGTAGCGCGCGCCTGTAGTTCCAGCTTCTTGGAAGACTGAGGCGGAAGGATCACCTGAGCCCAGCAGGTCAAGGCTGCGGTGGCCATGGGCATGCCACTGCACTCCAGCCTGGGCGACAGAGTGAGACTCCAACTCAAAAAAAAAAAAAAAAGAAAGAAAAAAATGGATCTCATACTATTCTACTTTCTCCAAAGACACAGTAATTCTCTTGGTAATAAGATGATAGAAGATCATGCTTTTGATAACCATGGTTAACTTCGCAGTTGGAGGACACATGCCTTGGAATTGAACTACAGTTCCCAGGATGCAGCTCTAGAAGAATTCTGGGAAGTGTGGCAGAAGTATGCTTTTGATTGCCATAGTTATCTACCACAGCGGACACAGAGATTAAACTACATTTCCTAGAGTGCATCTTTTAGGAGGATTCTGGGAAGTGTGGCAGAAGCAATGGACATCCTTCCGGGGAAGGGAAGTTACTGAAACTTGAACATTTGGAGTTTCCTGGTTTCTGATTCTTGAGGCCTAGGAAGGTGCCCCCAAAAGAATTCAGAGTGAGTACAGTGAACAGAAATCTGCTTAGGTTCTAAGTGCAAGAAATAATTTATAGGGAAGCATAATCAGAACTTGAAAAAAGTCCTTGGTCACAGCATTTTACAACTTTAGCTTAATATGTCTTCCTTCTTGCAGAAACCAGGGGAATGACTAGTTTTGTCTCATAATTGTGGCGCTATCAAGGTAACCACAGCTAATCATTTTCAGATACTTTTTTGAATGGTCATTTAAAATGGAACTTGCTAACTTCTCACATTGTACCTTAATTTTTGAGTTAAGGGAGGGAAAATTATTTTTTGGAAAGCAAACTATATAGCAGGTCAGTGAGACCAGGGATCTGTATCCCAGTGATTCCTTAGTTTTGCATTATTTCCCCAGTCCACTGTGCTCCACAGTCTTGAGGAGATGGACTCTCAAAAGAGCTCTCTCAAACACTACAGAAGCGAGCCTCTTTTTGGTGGAGGTAACCACGAGGTTCAAGATGGGTTTTTTAGTCATGATTTAGTGCTTTATAAATTCATCTTTCTCCTGGAAAGATGAACATGATGAGTAATGTGTGAATCATTTATTACAGAGAATTCAGAGAAACTATGTTAAGGACCTTGCCTTATCATTTAATAGTCATGGTAAAAATGATATATTACCTTTCATCTCTACCAGGCTTTGTAGTTTTAAAAACATAAATAGTTCTGTGACAACCAACTCATGAGTCAGCAGGCCATGATAATCCGCAACTGGCTAAGGTTAATTTAGTAACAGAAACTAGGCAAAACATCAAGCAGCCAACTACAGTGGGCCATGCAGAGTAGTCAGTAGTCACAACTACAACCAGGCAGTTCTCAGGATCCAAAAAACTCACCAAAGCAATTTCCTTTGGCTCACAGGGAATATGGTAGAGTACTTCTGGAAACAGTGGCCTGGAAATTGCCTCACTGAACAGTTAGTCCCTGAAACTACTGTTTTACTTCAATTTATTTTATCTTAAAAGGAATATATATGTACACTTGGTGAAACAATTTTTTTTAGTATAGGCAAGTAAAGAAAGTAAAAATTACAAGTACTCTCTCAATCCGTATCTTCATTCCGCTCTCTCAAATCAGTCACTCTTAATAGTTTGGTATGTATGCTTTTAGTTATTTGAAAAATATAAATAAATACATATTAATTTGTGTGTACTGGTGTGTGTGTGTGTATAAATATCTCCTTTTCTTACAAATTAATTAGATCATGCTACAACTATTTCTTGCTTTTTTTCTCCAGCTTTATTAAGTTATAATTGACCAAAAAATTGTATATATTTACAGTGTACAACGTGATGTTTTAGTATATGGATACACTGTGAAATGATTAAATCAAGCTAATTATCATATGCATCATGTCACATACTTTTTTGTGGTGAGAACATTTAATATCTATTCCCTTAGTAAGTTTCTAGTATATAAAACATTATTGTTAATTTTAGTCATCATGCAGCACAAGAGAACTCAGAATTTACTCATCCTGTCTGAAACTTTGTACCTTTTGCCCAACGTCTCCCCAAACCCACCTTGCTTTTGTCTGTTCGTTTTTTTTTTGAAACAAAGTCTCACGTTGTCACCCAGGCTGGAGTGCGGTGGTATGATCATGGCTCACTGCAGTCTCAAACTTCTGGCCTCAAGTGATCCTCCTCCCTCAGCCTCCTAAGTAGCTGGAACTACAGATGCATGCCACCTTGCCTGGCTAATCACAGCTGGCTATTTTAAAATTTTTTATTTTTTGTAGAAACAAGGTTGTTATGTTGCCTAGGTTGGTCTGGAACTCCTCGCCTCAAGCAATTACCCCACCTTGACCTCCCAAAGTGCTAAGATTACAGGTGTGAGCCACTGCACCTAGCCCTATTTGGTTTTTTTTGTTTTGTTTTTTACTTATTTACCATTTAACAGATATTCTCAAACTAACCTTCAAAAATATCATACCAGTCTACATTCTCAGAGATGTATATGAGCCAGAAATATTGACTTTAAATACATTTCTTCCAGTATCTCACACTAGTTCTTGGGTTAGTAAAATATGGATTATACCTTTAATACTCTCCTAGACTGCTTTGCAACATATCATCTCTTGCCTGCTGTGAAAGTTAGTTATATATTTGTTTTCTCTCTCCTGCTAGAGTTCCTTGAGAGCAGGAATTTTCATCCTATACATTTTTGTGTTCCTTAAGGGACCTTGAATAAAAGTGAGTACTCAATCAATACTTTGTTGAATGTCACTGGCTATATATATTTTACCCTTGACTAGCACAGAAATTGTAGTCAAAACTGTCTAAACATTAGTTATCAGTGATTTATAATTACGCAATCAAGAAGTGAGCCTAAACTTTAGATGCCACTTCGTAGTTTTGTGTCAAAGCTTGTTTTCATTGGGCACAGTTAAAGGGTAGTTGGTTATTTAACGGATTGATTTTCTCATTTTTTTCAGTGGAATGTCTTGATTTTTTTTTTTTTTTTTTTTTGCGTTGGAGTCTCACTCTGTCACCCAGGCTGGAGGGCAGTGGCATGTTCCTGGCCACCGCAGCCTCGACCTGCTGGGCTCCGGTGATCCTTCCGCCTCAGCCTTCCAAGTCGCTGGAACTACAGGCACATGCTACCACACCCAGCTACTTTTTTTGATTTATTGTAGAGATGAGGGCTCGCCAAGCTGCCTGGGTGGGTCTCGAACCCACGGGCTCAGGCAGTCCTCTCACCTCAGCCTCCCAAAGTGCTGGGATTACAGGCTGAGACACCGAGCCTGGCTGTCTTCATGTTTTTATTGTTAATTGAAAGGTACTTTTCATGGGGAAGAAAATATTAATACTTACTGATGTAGAATTTAAAAAGGACTATCTTCTGCAGAATGGAGTCTTTAGATACAAAATTTTTTCTCTCCCAGTGAACTACAAAAAATAGAAAATATGTTGGATCCATGTGAATTTGCATTGCTGCCTTTTGAAATACCTTCCCAATGATTGTGATATTATATTTGTCTTATCTATAGGATTCCTCCTGTTTCATTTTTATTCTAGGTAGATAAGACAGATTTAAATTTTGTAGATTAGGAAAGAAGTACTGAAAAGTTGGTATCTCACAGTTAGTGTAGAAATGCAATGTAGAAGCAGATCAGCTGACTCCTTCTTAGTTTGTTTTCTTAATATTACAAAGTGATCCCATCCTGGCTTAGAATATAACCCTCTTGGCAATTCATTACTTTAAATTTCATACCATGACCTTTTTTTTCACTCCTCTTTTCTCTAAGGACCTGACAATGTCTCTGTATTGTGGAATTGCTTGCAGGAGAAAATCTTTTTGGTGGCATAGGCTGCTGTCCACCTATGTTACTAAGACACGGTAAGTTTAATGAACCTGAGCTCTGATTATTCTATCTTTGGCCCATTAAATCATTGTAATGTTATAATTATATGTATATATATATTTATATATGTGTATATTGATTTTTGCCTGTGATTTCTGGCTTATAACTCCCGTAGCCCTCGTTACAGTCTTTTGTGATGATGTTGGGGCATGTTATGCCTCAGGAGCAGGACTCAGGAAACAATCACTATCTCTGACCTTCTCCTGTCCTCCTTTTACCGGCCCAAGGCAGGACTGTAATTGAATTGTGGGTCAAAAGACCCTCATTCCAGAGAAGATCCTGCCCTTACTCTGGAGGAAGGAATGCTCCACAGAGAGGCCAAGAAGGATCTTGGTGGGTTTTCCTATTCAGACTGTTAATAAAGATCATACCCTTTTTTTTTTTTTTGAGTTGGAGTCTCACTTTATCGCCCAGGCGGGAGTGCAGTGGCATGCTGCTCATGGCCAGACTTGACCTACTGGGCTCAGGCGATCCTTCTGCTTCAGCCTTCCAAGTAGTTGGAACTACAGGTGTGCATCACCATGCCCGGCTAATTTTTTTAAAAAATTTCTTGTAGAGATGAGGCTTTGCCAAGTTGCCCAGGCTTGTCTCCAACCCATGGGCTCAGGCAATCCTCTCACCTCGGCCCCCCACATGCTGTGATTATAGGCTTGAGCCACCGTGCCCAGCCTGTCCAATCACATTACTACACAGTTGTCAATCATGCCTCTGTAGTGAAACCTCCATAAAAATAGGGGACAGGAGTTCAGAGAGCTTCTGGATAGCTGAATGTGTGGAGGTTCCTGGAGTGTGATGCACCAGGGAGGGCATGGAAGCTCCACATTTCTTCCTGCATACCTTGCTCTATGCGTCTCTTCACCTGTATCCTTTCTAATATCCTTTATTTCTGTTTATTTATTTATTAATTTTGAGCCGGAGTCTCACTCTGTTGCCCAGGCTGGATTGCAGTGACCTGATCACAGCCTCGACCCCCTGGGTTCAGACGATCCTTTTGCTTCAGCCTCTTGAGTAGCTGGCTCTACAGGCATGTACCATCACGCCTGGTTAATTTTTTTATTTTGTATAGAGACGAGGTCTCTCTATGTTGCTTAGGCTGGTCTCGAACTCCTGAGCTCAGGCAATCCTTTTACCTCAGTCTTTCAAGGTGCTAGAATTACAGTCATGAGCCCCCGCACCTAGCCTTCTAATATCCTTTATAATAAACTGGTAAGTGTGTTTCCCTGAGTTCTATGAATGGTTCCAGCAAATTAAGTTCAAAGAGTAGGTTATGGGAACCCTAATTTGAAGCCAGTTGGTCAGAAGCTCTGGAGGCTCAGACTTGCAACTGGTGTCTAAAGTAGGGGGGCGTTCTTGGGGACTGAGCCCTCAACCTATGGGAACTCACACTATCTCCAGGTAGATAGTGTCAGAATTGAATTGTAGGGTACTCAACTGGTGTCCACTGCTTGTCAATAAGGAGAAACCAATATTTGGTCACAGAAGTCTTCTGTGTTGATTGCTGTGGTATGAGAGCAGAGGAAGATAAGGCAGTTTAAGAGTGTTTTCTAAACGATTGTAAAATCTAAACATTTTAAGATCCTATATTGAGGATTAAAGATGTGTGATAATTATTTACCCATAAGGATGTTCATTCAAGTTACTTATAATTGGGCAAATTTTGAAAAACTAAATATCCAATAATTTCTAAAATATTTAAAATGTCTCACACACTTGAATATAAGTTCCATTAAGACAAGGTTTTATCTTTCCACTATAGTACACAGCATAAAACAGTGTCTGGCACATAGTAGGTACTGAAGTATTGCTGAATAAATTTTAAGGTACACTTGCATACAGGAATAATAAATACATTGAAAACCAAATTGTTTTATACTTGTTACTTCAGATTTTTTTGAAAAATGATTTTGACAGCAACTTGAATGGATTTAGAGTCTATCATACTCAGTGATCTGAGAAACAAGGAACAGAGTACCATATGTTCTCACTCATAAGCGGACCTTGAACAATTATCAAATACACTATAAGAAAGGGATTGACAGTAGGGGGAAACTGCCAGGGGAGGGAGGGGCACACCTCATCAACAAGGGTACCTGTATAATGAACATTTGTATACCTAACCCTGAATTGTACCCCACATCTTTAAAATTAAAAAAAAATTATTTTGATTAATATTTCTTGAAGTTTCTTGAAAATACCCACTCTACCCTAAGAACTAAACTTAATTGAAACGTAGACTAGAAAAAAAATCTACAATAGCACCTGAGGATGATAAAGGACTTCTTCGTCTCCACCTGGAAAAATGTGAAATCTGTGAATTTGAAATCCCTAGCCTGTTCCCACACAGTTTTGAGGTTTAAATTTATACTATCTGTGTGGTGTGGTCTTAGAAATCCCCACCTAAGAAAGGAATTTAAGGAGTCATCTTGGGCTAATAATATCCTGGGACACCATGCAAATGCAAATGTAAAACACCTCAGGAGGGATATACCCACAACCAGGGCTTCCTATGTAGAAAGCCATGCCAAACATGAGTGCCCAGTCCAAAATTTAGAGACACATAAGCACACTATCTTACATGAATAAAGGTGAACAAAAACAAAAATACAATACTTGTTTTAGATATTGTTGGACATTCAATTGCTTGTACTCCTCAGACTGAGCATCCAAGAATAATAACAGAATTATTAAATAGGGTCTAAATACTAAGTATGTTAAAGTGATTAAATATATCTTAAAATGAATCAAAGTCATGAAAAAGAATAAAAGTCTATAAATCAAGAATATGAGTAAAAAAAGTGTATATATGTTTAAGAATAAAAGACTACATATTAGAAATTATGGATTCTATATATACCTATACTATATATGTATAATATTAATAATTTGGAGAATTCCAAAGTCTAAACAGTGATCATCCCTGAGTGGTGGAATTGTGATGATTTTCTTTTTTAGAAATTGATCATTATTTTCTGATTACTAAAAATGACTTTTTATAATAAGAAAAAAGCAGTTAAAGTTTTAAAATAATTAGATGTTTTCAGTCTTGATAATCTTTGTGTAGTGGTTTCCATGTTATGGAAATAATTTTTAAAAATAGAGTTCCTGATCCAGAGGGGAGAAAATGAATTTTTCAAAATAGAGTTCCTGATCCAGAGGGGAGAAAATGAATTTCTAAAAATAGAGTTCCTGATCCAGAGGGGTGAAAATGAATTTTTAAAAATAGAGTTCCTGATCCAGAGGAGTATAAGGAACTTTTGGATCCTCAATTCCAGTTCCAGTAAGTTCCAGCCCTGGGTTTAAGACCTTAACCTGGGTGTTTTTGTAGGTGTTCTGCTTTTTTTCAGGGGCGTTAGGGCAAAGCACAGGTTGTCCCACTTTTACTGTTCTTTTACGAAGGCAGCAGTGTTTGTTCTGTTGATATTTGGTAACTTCTGAGTGACACACGTCTCTCCTTTGACATACATTGAGTCTTTGCCCCAGGAGGCTGCAGTCACTCACAATAAGTTTAAAAATATCATGAGTCTTAAAAGATCAGGTTTCTTTTGTCTTCTATTTATAAAGAGCTCATTGCTTTAATCATACAAAGTAGGTTCCTGAAGATGCCACTAGGGTGCATTTGTCCTTTTGCTTTGTATTTTCATGTTGAGCCAACTCTGCCCACTGGTGTTACAAAAGTTTTCAGATCCTACAGAAAATATCTGCAAACTTTTTTCCCACGTAAGTGACAAAATATGCCATGTACTTGAGAGTCTGTTTCAGGGCTTTTGAAAGGCAAAAATAGTTAATCCTAAGCCCCCAGGAGACTCTGCATTCTGTCCCTGCTGAATTACTAGGACCCTGAGTTTGTTCTCAAGGCTCTTGAAGGAGTCGACTTACCCTTAATGAAGGTACTGGAAAAGCCTAGAGCTCACCCCATTACTGTCTCTTTTTGAGAAATCGATAATGGGTTGTTCCCTTTTTCCTCATTTTCACTTTGGCTACTGAAAATATTATCCTTATTAGATAGGTTAAATATAGGCCCCATCAGTGGTCCTTTCTATAGACATAAGAAGCTAATGGTAGCCACTTTGGGGGATAGATGTGCGAAACAAGGTTACGCTGAAGGTCAGATTTGTTCTTATCTTCTCTAGATGGAATGGGAGTTACTGAGGATATGGTATTTGCTCTTTCTCTGCAATAATAAAGTCTGTGCCCGTCTCCAGGTATTCTGTGGTTGATGTTTTATCACTGTACTTGTTTTCCTTTCACTCCATTGCATGTAAATACTTGCCTCACAGTGTAATATTGGCAGAGTAGCTTGAGGTTCAATTCAGTAAATATTTATTACCCTTGAAGCTCAACTCAATAAATATTTATTGAATTGAGCCATTCTGTATGCTAATTACTGAAATATAGAGCTGAGTAAGGCAGACCCTACCCTTAAGGAGATCATAGTCTTTCAGGAGAGACAAATGAATAAATAATATAGTAGTGCAAACACAGAAATATGGGCAAGGAGGCGGGGCACAGTGCTCATACCTGTAATCCCAGTGCTTTGGTTGACCAAGGCAGGAGGATCACTTGAGGCCAGGAGTTCAAGACCAGCCTGTGCAACATAGCAAGACCCTGTATCTACCAAAACAACAAAAAAAGTAGCCACATATAGTGGTACATGCCTGTAGTCCCAGCCACTTGGGAGGCTGAGGCAAAAGGAACACTTCAGCCCAGGAGTTCAAGGTTGCAGTGAGCTGTGATTATGCCACTGTACTCCAGCCTGGGTGACAGAGCAAGACCCTATCTCCAAAATAAAAATAAAGAGTGAAAAGAAGCACGGGCAAGGGATGCAGTAGGACAAAGGAGGGACTGAATGGTTACCTGTAGTCACCTCAAATCCTTTTTGGAGCAAATTAAGATATAAATAAGTAAAGGAGCAGAATTCTCAAAGATGAGTGCTGTGCAACTAAGTGTGGCTTTATAATGGTTTGATTGTTACCCCGAAACAGGTATTTATGTGAACTGAAGGAAGATGATGATGCGTGTAAAAAAGCCCAGCAGATGGGAGCATTTTACCTCTTTCACAGCCTGGCTCCTTTGATTCAGACTTCAGCACATCAATATCGGCCCCCCCGATATAGCCTATTAGGTAAGTCCAAAGTGGTCCAGTGGGGTTGATCAGCCTATGACCATTAAGCAGAATTCAATCCATAATGAAACTCCAAGAAAGATCTTTAAACTTTAAAGTCCAGATTTTTCAAATAGCTTTTTTAAATTAAAAAAAAAAGTTTTTTCTATAGAGACAAGGTCCCGCTATGTTGCCCAGACTGATCTTGGACTCCTGGGCTTAAGCAATCCACCCACCTCAATTTCCCAAAGTGCTGGGATTACACAGGCATGAGCCTGTGCTAGACCTTATAGCTTTTGAGTCCCAAGTTTGTGTAACTGTTTCTGCCACATAAAAATTTATTTTGTGAACTCTAGTTGTCTAGTCAAATATTATTTAGTGATGATATGTTGTTGTTTCTTTTTTTTTTTTTGAGTTGGAGTCTCACTCCGTCGCCCAGGCTGTAGTGCAGTGGCACACTCACTGCCACCCCAGCTTTGACCTGCTGGGTTCCAGCGAACCTTCCGCCTCAGTCTTCCAAGTAGCCAGAACTACAGGCACATGCTACCACGCCCGGCTAATATATATATTTTTAATTGTAGAAACGAGGTCTTGCCAAGTTGCCCAGGCTGGTCTCGAACCCACGGGCTCAGGCAATCCACTTGCCTCAGCCTCCCAAAGTGCTGGGATTATAGGCTGAGCCACCAAACCCGGCCTATTTAGTAATGATATGAACCATTATGCCTTAAACCAGTTGTTGACAAAACTGCTGTCCAAATTGGATCTGCTGTCTATGTTGTAAATATATCTTTATTGGAACATAGCCACATTCATTCATTTACATGTCAACCATGCTGCTTTTGCATTACAATACTGAGTTGTGATGAAAGACTTTATGACTCACAAAGCCTAAAATATTTAGTATCTCTTTCCAGAAAATGTTTGCCAACCTCTGCCTTAAATCAGTGATTTTCAGCCTCTGTGGAGTTTCACACTGTTGCACTGTTTAAGATTTGCATAATCATTTCCCATTTTTACTAGAAGGGCCAAAATTAAAATTTGAGAATGCTTTTAGTATGTATAACTACAGTTATCTAAGCCATTGGGATTTGGCATTCAAAATGGGAACTTTTGATTTATGAACTATCACTATATTCTGGCTAACGTCTAAATATTTGCCAGTGAATTTCCCTCATAGATCAGATGTTAGAGTACTTGGATAGGTAGTTCCCAGCAGTATAGACGAATATGGAGACACTAAACATTATTTAGAGATTAAGCAACGTTATTTTGTATTATGAACAAATAATATGAGTCCTTTGTGAGGTTTTTCTCCCTGCACAGCACTTGTTTATAGAATGGGATCTCATATGAGTTTTTCACATTGGCTCACAAAAGCAGCCACAATGTGGAGCCTAATTCTAGAACAGGATTGGTCTCTACCATTTTACGTGTGATTCTTATTTTTTTCAATGCCCTAATAAATTAACTACCACGTATCTTACTAACTAGGGGTATGTTCTTTTCATGGTACAATCATGGAGTAGTATAGTGTAGTATAGAATTCCTTCTTTGGTTTAAACTCTTAAGATGGCTGATGAGGATCGGAAGAAACCAAGACCTAGAGGGGTTAAATAATTAGACCAAGGTTACATAACTAATTAGCAGCAGGGCAGCGAGTGCAAGCCAAGTACAGCTACTTTAGGCGGAAGTAAATGATTACCTGTCATTCTAATATGGCTGTAATGATTTAATTTAAACCCTTGTTTTTTGCTTTTCTCCCTTCTCCTTTCTGTTTCTTAGAGTTGGAAAGGCTCCTGGATAAATGTGGACAGAATGCACAAAGAGTAGAAGATTCTGTGCTGATTGGATGCTCTGAACAGCAGGAAGCATGGTTTGCCCTGGATCTAGGTCTGGATAGCTCCTCCTCTATAAGTGGTACATAATGATATCCCAAATGAGTACCTCCCAGTGGTTCTCAGACTTTGGCCTTTCACATACCAGTAAAATTTCAAAGAATTTTTGGGAAAATAAAAGGTTATCAACTTTTAACTTTTTAAAAGTAAAAGCATAAAAAATACTATCATCATCATTTAAAGGACATCTTCTTAATGCTTTCTAAGTTGGGAGGTGGGTACACAGGTGTTTACTGTATTATTCTCTGTACCTTTATACATTTTTTTTTCCGATAAGAAAGGAATTTATTGAGAGTACAGGAAAGTTCCTGGCCACCTTTATATTTTTATATGTCTTAAATATTTCATAATAAATGTTTTAAAATTCATGACATCATTCTTATTTTTCTTATCAATGCAGGTGGAAAAAAATGTTTCTGTGAAGTAGCTCTGGACCCTTTGACCTGTATTTGGGAACCACTTTCCTATAGTCTCAAGGGTCCTATCAGGCTTTCCTTCTCCCTTTAAGGGTCTAGGTATAAATGTAATGATGCCAGAATGAGGTTCAGCTAGGAACTGTGAAGTCCCGGTTCATCTCTTTTCCAGGATAGTGTGTGGCTAATGCAAATGTTCTTATTGCCCTGAAGAGGATCTTGAGAAATACTATATGCTAATATTTCCCAAACTGGCCTGAATATAAGAATCACCTGGTGCTTGTTAAAATAAATACATAAATAAAGATTTTTGGGCCTCATTCCACACTTACTGCTTCAGAATCTCCAGGTAGGGGCTTGAGAACCTGGATTTTTTTTCTTCAAATTTTAGGGACAAGGTCTTGCTATGTTGCCCAGGCTGGAGTACAGTGGCTATTTACAGGTGCAACCATAGGGCACTACAGTGTTGAACTCCCAACTCATGCAGTCTTCCAATCTCACCTTCCCGAGTAGCTGAGATTACAGGCACTCGCCATCCATGCTCAGCTAATAAACTGGATATTTTTTACTTTCCCCAGTTGAATCTTATTAGGCAAGTTTGGGAAACACTGTTTTAACAGGATAGACTAGAAAGGGGCCCCAAAGTAAAGTCTGACATTTGTTTAATTTCATTCTAATTTTCTAGCCTCACAGAAATCTGACATGGAGACAGAGCTCAAGGGGTCTTTCACTGAGATGAGAAAAGCTCTCCTTCAGCTGAATGAGAAGGATGCCTTCTTGATGTTCACGGTAGATTCTGATTTCTCAATTCTGTAGGAAATTTCACAAAGCAGTCTTTATGGGTGAATTCATACACTAGGCTAGGGTGGCATTTTATTTCTTCTGCAGACCATAGTCCTTCCTACAAACTTTGGTAGGACAATGTGCTATAGGAAGATTGCTTATTCTTCCTTCCTTTTCCCTTGTTTTTTGCAGAACCACTGTCAAGACCATTGTCTCCTAAGGACATGCTGATCTATGGCAAGAGGCTCTATCAGCCTCATAAACATGTTTAATGATCCACAGCATGACATATACATCATTATGTTTTCCTATAATAAATTATTTTACATTGCTTTAATGACTTGTTGCCTTCACAGCTTTAGATTTCACTTGCTAAAGTGATGGGGTTTTGTTTTTGTTTTTGTTTGTTTGTTTGCTTTGAGTCAGGGTCTCACTCTGTAGCTCAGGCTGGAGTGCAGTGGCATGATCACAGCTCACCGCAGCCTTCAACTTCTGGGCTCAAGTAGTCCACCTGTGTCAGCCTCCTGAGTAGCTGGGACTACAGATATATGCCACCACACCTGGCTAATTAAAAAAAATTTTTTTTAGAAATGAGATCTCTCAGGTTGGTCTCAAACTCCTAGGCTCAAGCATCCTTCCGCTTTAGCCTCCCAAAGTACTGAGATTATAGGTGTGAGCCCATCCTGGCGCTAAAGTGTTTTGATTGTCCATTTAATTTAGAAACAACCTCTATACATTTTTTAGCTGCAAAAAAAATTCCAATTTTATTGTGGAGGAGTACATGTGGGGTGTTCAACTAAATTGGAAATGTTTTATTTTTAAGCAGGGTAGTGAGTACATGGGTGTTCATCATATTACTTTATATATTTTATATGTTTTAAATAATTCATAATACATTACAATATGCTTTCTTTTAGATTTCTCTTTAATTTTTTTTTTTTTTTCTTGATTTGGAGTCTCACTCTGTCACCCAGGCTGGAGTGCAGTGGCATGCTCATCGTCACCGCAGCCTCGACCTGCTGGGCTCAGGCGATCCTTCTGCCTCAGCCTTCCAAGTAGCTGGAGTCACAGCATGCACCACCATGCCTGGCTAATTTTATGATTTATTGTAGAAACGAAGTCTCTCCAAGTTGCCCGGGCTGATCTCGAACCCCTGGGCTCAGGCAATCCTCTCGCCTCTACCTCCCAAAGTGCTGGGATTACAGGCATCTCTGATGCTAGAGGAATATGTTCAGATAAGTTTCCTTACCTTAAAGTTTAAATAGTTAGAAACCATTTATGGTAGGTGAACTGGAAAGGAATTGGTATTTCCCTGTGAGTCGCTCTGGATTCTAGGCCCTGTGCTGTTAAAGATGAGCCCTACATTCTCTCCAGATGAAACCAGGCCCATCTTTTTATCCCTAGGCTCAGGCTCTTCTCCGTTGGCATGATGCTCATCAGTTCTGCAGCAAAAGTGGGCAGCCCACCAAGAAGAACATGGCTGGCAGCAAACGTGTGTGCCCTTCCAATAATATCATCTATTACCCACAAGTAAGCATTGCTTTAAGAGGACAGTCATCTGAGAAGACTGTACTACTCTGTCCCAGGGAAGGAAACCTGTATAATTAAAAGACTTTCCTTAGTTATTCATTGTTTCAGTCTATTAGCAGGCCCCACAGTGCCAGCATCTATTTCATCCCCCTTCCTAGATGGCTCCTGTGGTGATCATTCTGGTGTCAGATGGGACACGATGCCTGCTTGCGCGCCAGAGCTCCTTTCCCAAGGGATTGTATTCTGCCTTGTCAGGTTTTTGTGATATAGGTAAGGAGTTTAGGGGATACATAGGTGGCACTGGAGGATATAAAATCTTACTAATAATAGGCATTTCTCTGTTTTGTTGCCATAGTGCTTGCATCCCCAAGTACAACCTTCTCTATCATATAAAGAAAACTGTCTTCTGACCTTACAATTGTCCAATTTTTATTAGGCAAAATTTCAAACATACAGCATAAATAAAAGAATTATACAGTGCATACCCATACACTTACCACCTAGATTCTATAATTTATTTTTTTCTTCACCTGTAGGGCATTTGTTGATAGAGAGGCCACAAATCTCATGCCCTTTGTAACAATGACCACAGATTCCTGTTGGGTGTGTTATAAACAGAGGAGGAATTCTTCAGACCCTCTACTCTGTGACACAGCTAGAATCTATAACTCTTTTACTATGCTTCTTTGTCACATATCTATAAATCTAACCATTCATCAATCCTTTTTTTTTTTTTTTTTTTTAGTTGGAGCCTCATTCTGTTGCCCAGGCTGGAGTGTAGTGGCATGATCATGGCTGACTGCAGCTTCAAACTCCTGGGCACAGGCAATTCTCCTGCCTCAGCTTCCTGAGTAGCTGGGACTACAGGCCTGCGCCACCATTGGCTAATTTTTTGGTTTTTTCTTTTTTTTTTTTTTTGTAGAGATGGTCTCACTATGTTGCCTAGGTCAGTCTTGAACTTCTGGGCTCAAGTGATCCTCCTGCCTTGGCCTCCCAAAATGTTGGGGGATGACAGGCGTGAGCCACTACACCCAGCTCTATCTTATTTTTTGATGCATAGATTGCAGCTATTAGTATACATGTCCCTAAATATTTCAGCACACATAACATTAACAAAGATTCCATTTTTATTTACAGGTTGTTTCTTTTTTCCCCCAGTCTATTGAGGAAAAATTTGCAAATGATGAAAAGTGGAATTTTATTAAAGCTGAGGGCAGCAGCAGTCTCTCCTACTGTCACCCTTACTTTGCATTATAACTAACATAGTAGGCTTAACCACTGTGGTTCAACACAGTGGAACTGATTCCTATTGTTGGAAAGACTCAGGCTTTTAGGACACTCCCAAAAGCATTGCATGAAAACTTAGGAGCCAGTTTTGAGCTCCTTTCACAAATGGGCTACCTATATTACCCTTCCTGCTACAGGGCTGTCCTGAATTAATCTGAGTGCTTGTAGGTGAAAGTCTGGAAGAGACCATCCGGCGGGAAGTTGCAGAAGAGGTGGGATTGGAGGTTGAAAAACTACAGTACTCTGCATCCCAGCACTGGCCCGTTCCTAATAGCTCACTCATGATTGCTTGTCATGCAACTGTGAAACCAGGGCAGACAGAGGTAAGTTCTTATGTTTCCCTTATGCTATTTCCTTTGTTTCACCCAATCCGCTGGTCAGCAAGTATTTATTAAGCACTTATCTGGCATAGTCTATATTATACAAAGAGGTACAAGGTATGATTTATAACCTCAAAGAATTTGCAATCTAGTAAAAGAAACAAATAATCACTCTTCTTTCCTGTATATAACTCAATCATGAGAAAATTTTTTAAAACTCTTTTATTAAGGTATGACTGACATACAAAAAGCTATAGACATTTAACGTATAAACTTGCTGTATTTGCATATGTCCTTGAAACCATCAAACCGTCACCACTATCAATGCTATAAACTTACTCATCACTTCCAAAAGTTTCTTCCTGTTCTCTGTTTTTAGTTCTTTATTTTTATGTAGAGGTACTTAATATAAGATGTGTCCTCTTAGCATTTTTTTTTTTTTTTGTGAGTTGGAGTCTCACACTGTTGCCCAGGCTGGAGTGCAGGGGCACACTCATGGCTTGCTGGGCTCAGGTGATCCTTCCACCTCAGCCTTCCAAGTAGCTGGAACTACAGGCATGTGCTACCACTCCCAGCTAATTTTTTGATTTATAGTAGAGATGAGGTGCAAACTTTAAGTATACAGTACAGTATAGTTAATTATAAGTCCTTTGGTGTACAGATCTCCAGAACTTATTTTGCATAACTGAAATTGTGTACCCTTTGACCGACACCTTCCTATTGCCCCCTCCCTCCAGTCTATGGCATCCACCATTCTACTCTCTGCTTCTGTGTGTTTGACACTTTAGATTTCAGGCGTAAGTGAGATCGTGAAGTATTTGTCTTTCTGTGTCTAGCTTATTTTACTTAGCATGTCCTTCAGGTCCATCCATCTTGTTGCAAATACAGGATTTCCTTCTTTTTAAAGACAGAATAATATCTCATTGTATGTGTATGCCACATTTTCTTTATCCGTTCATCTGTTGATGAACATTTAGGTTGTTTCCATATCTTGGCTATTGTGAATAATGCTGCAGTGAACACAGGCGTACAGATACCTCTTCAAGATACAGATTTCAATTCCTCTGGTTATATACCCAGAAGTGGGATTGCTGGATCAAATGGTAATTCTATTTTTGAGTTTTTGAGGAAACTCCATATTTTTTCCCATAGTGGGTGCACCAATTTACATTCCCCTCAACAGTGTACAAGGGTTCCCTTTTCTCTACATCCTTATCAAAACTTGTCCTTTGTATTTTTGATAATAGCCATCCCAACAGGTCTGAGGTAATGTCTCATTGTGATTTTGAACCGCATTTCTGATTTTTAGTGATGATGAGCACCTTTTCATATACCTAATGGCCATTTGTATGTCTTCTTTGGAGAAATATTTAGATCCTTTGCCCATTTTTAATTGCATTATGTACCTTTTTGGTATTGGGTTGTAGGAGCTCCTTCTGAATTTTGAATATGAACCCTTCATTAGATATATGGTCTGCAAATATTTTCTCACATTCCATATTTTATCTCTTACTGCTGATTGATTCTTTGGCTGTGCAGAGGCTTTTAGATTCATGGAGTCCTACTTGTCTATGTTTACTTTTGTTACCTGTACTTTTGGTGTCATATCTAAGAGATCATTGTTCAGTCTAAAGTCTAGAAGTTTATTCCTTATGTTTTTTTCTAAGAGTTTTATTGTTTTAGGTTTTACATTTAAGCCTTTCTTCTATTTTAAGTTGATTTTTGTATGTGGTGTAAGATAGGGTCCAATATCATTCTTTGGCCTGTGGGTATCCAATTTTCCCAACACCACTTATGTCATCAGGACTTAAAAGTATATTACATATAGTAAAATCATTGGGACATAAAAATCTTATATATAGTAGGCATACAATATAGACATAAAGGACTTGAAAGTATCTTACATATAGTAAAATCATCAGGACTTGAAAGTATCTTACATATAGTAGGCTCACAATATATACATAAAATTTAATGATTGGTATTATTGCTCAAGTTGGTCAGGACTAATGATATAAATTTCTAGTAACTCCTGGTCAACAGGGACTTAGATGTTGTCTTACCCAACCTCACCTTGTACTTCTGTAGCATCTCTGACAGATGGTCTCTTCCTGCCAGTCTATCTATTGTGTGCTTTGGTTTTTATAGCATATCTAATCTGTCTCAGCTTCCTGTAGATGAAGTTTGCATTACTTTGCTTCTTGCAAGGAAGATACTAAGCTTTTGATGATCATTAACCCTTATCCTTTAAAAAAAATAACATTTGTATGTTCTTTTTTTTTTTGAGTTGGAGTCTCACTCTGTCACCCAGACTGGAGTGCAGTGGCCGCTCCCGGCCACCGCAGCCTTGACCTGCTAGGCTCCGGCGATCCTTCCCTCAGCCTTCCAAGTAGCTGGAACTACAGGCGCGCGCTACCATGCCCGGCTGATTTTTTTTTGATTTATTGTAGAGATGAGGTCTCACTTGCCCAGGTGGGTCTCGAACCCACGGGCTCAGGCAATCCACTCACCTCAGCCTCCCAAAGGTGCAGGATTACAGGCTGAGCCACTGAGCCCGGCTTATGTTCTTTTTTTTTTAATTGAAAGATTTATACAGTCAATAGAGGCACAAAGAAAAACAGTATTCATACTTGGGGTATTATTCATAATTTACTCCTCAATGTGAACCACTCAGTATTTTAGTATTTGTACTTCCAGGATTGAATGTGTCTTTTTTTTTTTTTTTTATGATGTTAAAAAAGTTTATTTAATTTTCGTCTCTTAATTATGCCTCTTCTGCTTCCGGACAATATATAGAACTGTTTTTCACCTTACCTGTAGAACTCAGGTAATATCTTCTAGTTCCTTAGTTCTGGAACCATTTTCTCACCTTGGTCTTTGGCTGTAGTAGTCTAACTGTTGTAGTTCCTAACCTTTCATCCTTTCTTCTTTATGTCTTTCAGATCCAGGTGAACTTAAGAGAATTAGAGGCAGCTGCCTGGTTCAGTCATGATGAAGTGGCCTCAGCCCTCAAGAGAAAGGGCCCCTATACTCAGCAACAGAATGGGACTTTCCCATTCTGGCTGCCTCCTAAGGTGGCCATTGCCCACCAGCTGATTAAGGAATGGGTGGAAAAACAGACCTATTCTTCCCTGGTTGCTTAGCTCAGATCAAGTAACCTAGATCCCTCCATGGTATCCCTAAAGGGGCATCCCTGAAGGATCATACCAGAGACCAGTTGACAGAGGGGAAGTGACAAAAGGCCAGCTCCAGGCCAACTTTATAAGACAGAGCAAATGGTGAACCTGCAGTAAGACACCTCTATCAGCAATGTTGATGAAGAAGTTCCTGTTAATGGGTATCAAAAGTGCCAGTGTGAGAAGAGAAACCGATGTCAACTGTCAAAATCAGAGGGAAAGGTGAAGTATTCATTTGGATGTTCACCCATTTTTTCCAAGGCCTTGGAAGCAACCATCTTCTGGCATATGGCTTGTTAATGTTGTGTTTACACTAATTGCCAAAATGTGTCTGGTGTAATTTTGGTTCAAACTTTTATCTTAGTATTGAGTGTTTAGTATTAATACTTAGTATTAAGTATTTTCTTAATTCTTAGAGAATTAAGAAAAATAGCACAATAACACTTTTTAATTCATATACAAGTGCATTTTTGTACGTGGTAAATAAAAGTCATATTTTAGTCTCTTGGAGGAATGCGCAAAGTAACAGCCAAGGTCTACCTCAGAGTATTTTGCAATAAATCAGATGCAAATGAAACTGTGTTGAGGTAGTTGAATCCCAGTGGGACTCAAGATATTCTTTTTCGCTGTATGTAGCTCTGTTACTAGTTCAGTTTGTGACCAGGGAAAAGACTATCACTTTGCCATGCCTGTTTTCCTAAACATAAAACAGTCACTGGCATTTGCACTCCAGTACGTGTTGATTAACACATGAACCTGAACTGTTTCTTGAATTCTATGGGTTAACCTAAATTTAAGATTTCTTACCATCCATATATGCCATTCTAAACCCTGTCATAGGGAGAAGAGTTTATTTGGAGAAAATAAAATAAATTTCCATACCTTTGTATGAATGTATTTTTTTGTCCTATGAATTGAGAAATTTTTAGAAAGTGAGAACTTGGCGGTGGAAGAAAGATCACTTTTTATTGGAGTGAAAGTTAAACACTTAAGTCCAGGCTCCAAGTCTTTGAAATGACTGAAGCAATGTGCAGGAAAAAAACAAAAACAAAAAACAGAGGAGGCCCAAAAGAGGAATGGCTGGGGAAAGAATATCTTCAGAAGATTCTGGGCACTAATTTATGATTAAGACACAAACCCCAGAGACCATATGGTTATTCACACATCAAAGTCCTATAGGACTAAGCAAAAGAGATTCTAGAACTAAAAAGTGAAAGCACTGAATTTTCTTTTGACTCCAAAGGTTCACTACTCTATTGTTAGCAAACCATCATTGCTTTGAGGAAATCAAAGCACCTTCATGTGATGGGATTGGTTGTCTTGTTAGATTGGTTGTCTTGTTAGATTGGCAGCTTGCCAATCTAACAACCTGGGCTGAATCCAGCATGTAGATGGGAAAAGCACTCTCGAGAGAGACATCCTGAGATTTCTTCATATCTTGTGGTTAGAAGACAACAGTTCAGGGTCCATGTGTATTGCCATCTCCCAATCTTTTCTATCTCTATGTGGGTGTGTTTGTGTGTACATGTGTACACATCACCAATCTGAAAATACTGATAGAGAAGGGGGTGTGAGGGAGTCCTGGTTATGAGTTTCTCAAACTTAACATGGAGAAACTGTTTGCTTTTTGATTAATGTGTTTTTTGGAAAAGAAGAGAGTGGCTCATAGGAAAAGCTGCAACGTTGAACTTTGTTTCCCAGAAGTGAGTGGGAAAAAGGCTTTGCTGTAGAACTCCAAGGCTATCTGAAATCTTAGGCAGAAGAGTGCAGTGTTGGGTACTGAAAATGGCACATAAATAAACGAGATTGGTACAGGGTTTACCATATATATGATAATGAATTGTGAAGGTGCTAAGGATAAACAGAACCCTGGGCCCATGATGCAAAATAGCAACAGGTAAAACCTTAAAACAAACGTATTTGTCACCAGAGAGAGGCTAGCTGAAGTCAGCCAACTCTGGCTGAAGTCAGTCAACTCTGGTAACTGTAATTAAAAAAGCAACTCATAGCCGGGCTCGGTGGCTCAGCCTGTAATCCCGCGCCTTTGGGAGGCTGAGGTGAGTGGATTGCCTGAGCCCGCGGGTTCGAGACCCGCCTGGGCAAGCGAGACCTCATATCTACAATAAATCAAAAAATTAGCCGGGCGTGGTAGCGCGCGCCTGTAGTTCCAGCTACTCGGAAGGCTGAGGCGCGAGGATCGCCGGAGCCCAGCAGGTCGAGGCTGCGGTGGCTGGGAGCGGCCACTGCACTCCAGTCTGGGCGACAGAATGAGACTCCAACTCAAAAAAAAAAAAAAGCAACTCATTCATTTCTTATTTTTGCCTATCCACCACTCTTTCTCTATCCAACATCTAATTCTCAATGAAGAGAAACTTAATGGACCACAAGTACATTGTGGGGAAAATTTTTCTCATAGTCAAGCTGGGCTAGCATTCTGGATGCCTATTTTAACATGTGAAATGTAGCTTCAAAACAAAAATATATTTAAAATATGTTAAATTGTTAACATAACTTTCATCTGATGCATTTCTGTAATCAGTGTGTAACACCTTCCCTTCTCCTCAGCTCATTTCATTGAACAAAGGCTGTAAAAATAAGAAAGGAAGGACTGAGGCAGGTATGGTATATGTGGTATATGTGGTTTTTAATCATTTGTGATTGCAGTTTCCCAAATAGGAACTTTCTTAATTCCTCCTTCAGTTGCTGGACGGGGGCTGGGATTATAGGCGTGGGCCACTGTGCCTAGCAAATTGTAAACTTTAAAAAGGTAAATTTTTTGATATGCGAATTATACCTCTGTAACTATTATTAAAAAAGCAAGTAAGTGCTATATCTTGGTTTAGGTTTCATTGACTGTATAATTGAGATTTGTGCACTTACCCATAAGCATACTATGCCTCATTAACAAAAATTAGAAAGAAATTTCCAACGGAATTTTGACCTGAGGCTGAATAAAGGTAGGAGAGAAATTAACGTTCAGAATTTTACCAAGGGTGTATTGTGGTATGGTGTGTCCTTAACATGAAGTATGTAAATCCTCTCATCTCAGAGGCTATCTAGGAGCCAGATTGTATCCTACTGACTTCAAAAGCCTATGTGAACATTGAGATCAGAAAGACTTGTGCCGAGTGGGCAACATCTGGGGTTCATGGAGGAGAAATCAACCTGTGAAACTTGCAATGAAGAAACATTTTTACTAAATGAGTAATCTAAACTAGAAAAATGAACATAATCAGACTCAATATTTATTTAAAAAGAAAAAAGAGAAGGTGGATGTGCTGGTTAATCTTTTGCTGGCTGGTTTGTGTGCCTGCAATCAGTGTTGTCAGGCAGCTGCACTCCCATGCTTTGTAGAAGATTAGAAGCAGGTCCTGCCAGCCCAGCTTGGGAGCTATAGGATTCTAATATATTGGAAACGAGGTTCAGGTCTATATCCACTGGTGCCATAACAGATTCTCCTGCATCAGAATCTTCCTCATTGGAATTGTTATTGGTAGTCTGGGATACAGTTTCCTTATTCATAGAGGGAAAAGAAAATGGGATAATATGTCATTAGTTGGATGGTGGTTACAAAAAGCAAACTCAGCAACCATGTACATTTGAATTCCAAATTAAAAAAGAAATGTTGGCAGGGCATGGTGGCGCAAGCCTATAATTCCAGCCCTTTGGGAGTCTGAGGAGGGAGGATCGCTTGTGGCCAGGAGTTCAAGACCAGCCTGCGCAACAGTGAAACCGTATCTCTACAACTAACAATAATTTAAAAAATTATCCAGGTGTAGTGGCACACCTGTAAGTCCCAGTTACTCAGGAGGCTGAGGCAGAATAGTTTGAGTCCAGGAGTTTGAGGCTGCAGTGAGCTATGATCACACCAATGAACACTAAGCTGAACAATAGAGCAAGACCCTGTCTCTAAAAAAGTAAAATAAAAAATAAAAAGGACATTTCCTTAAAGTGAAAACAAAGTCTAATAAACTGATCTAACACATGTTAAAACTTGGTTTTAAAGATTATAACACCCTTCTTTTCAGGAAAAATTTCTACAAATTGAATGGATTTCGTCTCTATTTTGAAATAGCTCAAGGGAAAGAATCAGAATTAAGAAGATAAGGTACATTTATAACTTGCCTAATCAAAATGATCATTAAAAGAGACTAGAATCTAAATTTTCTTCCAAATGAAAGAAGTTAGATTTCCTTTTTTTCCTCCCTAAATGAAAAGCTTAAGGTAAAAACACAAGGCTTTGTGGTTTCAACTACAAAGATGCTTAATTGTTACTGTGATTTCATAGTTTGGGGAAAGGATGTGAAAGATTACAGCTTGATCTATAGACTGCTACTCAAAGTATAATCAGTGGACCAGCAGTATCTGCACTGCTTGGAGTTTATTAGAAATGGAAACTCTCAGGGCTCATTCCAGACCTGCTTAATTAGAATTTATATTTTAACAAGAATTGTAGGTCATTTATTTTCACATCAAAATTTAAAAAATACTGTTTTAGATAAATCTAATGTGTGGTTTCTATTAGATGTTGGCAATTCTGAAAGTGGTTATAGTTTTCAATGTGGTTTAATTATCAAAGCAAGGGAAATTAACATTAATTAAGGGCATATTATAAGTTTTATTGTTGTCTCATTTAGTTCTCATGTTATTTTCTATGACATGAGGAATACTGCTTAATGGATACACTCACAGTGGATGGCTGAGCTAGTGTTCAAGGCCTAAGCCATGAGACTCTAGGGTTCATGCTCTTTCCATAATGCCTCTTCTGTCTAGGGTTAGACAGTAGTGGCACAAAAATTAGGATGAAAACATAAATGGAAGATGAATTTTGAATTTGGCTCTAAGTTAGAGAAACATATGAAACAAACTATTAAGACTGGAAAGTTCCTATTGCTATTATTATCATTAAAAAAGAAAAAAAGACTAGAAAATTATTTGGGTATTTAAGATTCTCTCTTTTTAAAAAACTCATCTATGCTGTTAGTAGTAGTAGTGTGTAATCAATCACATACTAATTTGAGCACATTATATGACTTTTTTTTTTTTGAGTTGGAGTCTCACTCTGTTGCCCAGGCTGGAGTGCAGTGGCACGCTCATGGCCACCGCAGCCTTGACCTGCTGGGCTCAGGCGATCCTTCCAAGTAGCTGGAACTATAGGCATGTGCCACCACACCTGGCTAAGTTTTTGATTTATCGTAGAGACAAGGTATCACCAGGTTGCCCAGGCTGGTCTCAAACCCCTGAACTCAGGTAATCCTCTTGCCTCCGCCTCCCAAAGTGCTGGGATTACAGGATTTTTGTTGTTGTTGTTGTTTTGGTTTGTTTTTGAGGTGGAGTGTCACTTTGTTGCCCAGGCTGGAGTGCAGTGACACACTCACGGCCACCCCCGCGTCCACCTGCTGGGTTCCAGTGATTCTTCCACCTCAGCTTACCAAGTAGCTGGAACCACAGGCGTGCACTTCCACACCTGGCTAATTTTTGGTTTATTGAGGAGACGAAGTCTCGCCAAGTTGCTCAGGCTGGTTTTGAACCTGCGGGCTCAGGTAATCCACTCGCCTCAGCCTCCCAAAATGCTGGGATTACAGGCTGAGCCACCGAGCCCGGGCCTTTTTTTTTTTTTTTTTTTTTTTTAAAGAGACAGGGGTTGCCCAGGCTGGAGTACGGTGGCTTGATCATGGCTCACTGTTACCCCAAAATACTGGGCTCGAGTTATCCTCCTGCCTTAGTCTACCATGCAGTTGGGACTGCAGGCACAGGCCGCCATGTCCAGCTATTTTTTTTACTTTTTGTAGAGGCACAGTCTCATTATGTTGCCCAGGCTGGTCATTCACTCCTGGACTCAAGTGATTCTTCTGCCTTGGCCTCATAAAATGCTGGGATTACAAGTGTAAGCATTGTGCCTGGCCTGACTACTTATTTTAAATCCTGATAGATAACACAGAATAAGTAATCTAATGAAGCTTATGTTTGGGAAAATAAAATTTATAATCTTTCATCCTATCAGAATTAGAAAAAAATTAGCATTCTTATTTTCAAATCTCATAAATTAAAAAAGAAAGAAAAACTATGAGAAAAAATAATTTTAGCTATCTGACATAGTAAACTCAGAAAGGGAAAGGATTAAAAACGCACATACCACTTGCTTCCGGGTGGTGAAACTTTTGCCAATGCAGGTGTGTGCCAGTTCCTGGTCCATCTGGGCCATGTATGACTTGAGATTATCAAGAGTTCCTTTCAGAGAAGCCTCTTCACCAGGCTCTTGAGTTTCGAGGTCCAAGTCATCATCACTGTCTAAACATTCAAAGTCTTCCTCATCCAGGTCATCAGAGTCTAACTCCTGAGGCCCTGGCCCTACACAGGCCCCAACACAGAAAGAACCACTTAGTAAATTTTTTTCTTTTATTTTCATGACTCAAATACATGACTTAACACTTGGTAAATTTTTTTTGTGACTCTACATCTCAAAAAATTTAGACTGTTATAATAGAATTAGAATGTTAAAAAGGACTAATATACATAGTCAATCTATTTCACCAAAATCCCTTCCACAAATGGTAATGTTGGTAGATATCTGTGAAGAAGTGCACAATCTGAGCCAAAATATTTAGCTTAAAAAAAAGTCAATTCAATTAGTTATTTGTATTAAAAAATTTAAAAACTACCAAATAAATAAATATATTTTGATATAAACATTCAAGCCATTCAGCAGTAATCTCTCAAATCTCACTCCCTCCCCAGTGACAGGGCATCTTTTAATAGTTTGGTGGGTATCCAGACCTTTATCTCTGTAGTTCTCTACATATGTACATAGGACAATTTTTTATTGGGCTGTTTGTCTTTTTCCTATTGATTTAGAGTAAGTCTAAAAAAAGAGAAAACAATATAATAATTGGCGCCAAGGTAAAACCCTATCTAAATATACAACATTTATTAACTCAACAAATATTTAATGAGTACCTAGTATGTTAAGTACTGAGCTAGGCAGCCTCTATAAAATCACTCAATAGGGCAGTAATTCACAGTTGAAAACAACTGAGAACTATGAAGAAAAAGCAAATATTTTGGCTTCTGAGATATCTCATGCTCCAGTGTTCAGCCATACTACTTACAGTTCCAAAATGTCACATACCTAAAATCTTATCAAAATAATTAAGGAAAGAATCTGCATCAAAAGTGATTGGAGCCTCAGAAGGTTCTCTGCAAAATTAAAGGAAAGGACAGTTAATTTATCTTGAACACAACTGTTCGCCGTTTTTAGGAAAACTACCAAAGGTATAATCTCAAAGGAGGCACAACAAGGAAAACTGTAGCTAAAAAATCCTTGTGCTTATTGGACTTGCAGGACCACAGAAATGTGAAAGTTTGATTTTTTTAAAAAGTAAAAATTGCACCATACTGATGCACGTTTAACTTATGCTGATTCAGTTACCTACTCACTCTTTACCCCCCCACAACATCTAACATTGCCAAAAAAAGTTATCTGAGTTTATTTAAAGTTTATCCCTTTAAAAACCAAAGCTTAGCTGGGCTCGGTGGCTCAGCCTATAATCCCGCGCTTTGGGAGGCTGAGGTGAGTGGATTGCCTGAGCCCGCGGGTTGGAGACCCACCTGGGCAACTTGGCGAGACCTCATCTCTACAATAAATCAAAAAATTAGCCGGGCGTGCTAGCGCGCGCCTGTAGTTCCAGCTACTTGGAAGGCTGAGGCGGAAGGATGGCCGGAGCCTAGCAGGTTGAGGCTGAGGTGGTCGGGAGCAGCCACTGCACTCCAGTCTGGGCAACAGAGTGAGACTCCAACTCAAAAAAAAACAAACAAAAAAACCCCCAAAGCTTAAAAAAGTAAATAAGAACATATCTTTCCTTATCCTTGTTTTCTCAAAGAGAGAATACTGAAAATAAATTTTTGTCTTTTCATGAGGCTCAAGCACATCAGTGCTAATAAAGATATATTTGCTGAGTCAGAAGCAATCTACCTTTTAAAAAATCTTTTTTCTATCTGCCTTTCCCCCATTACTTGCCAAATATAATTTCATATTTTTCTGTTATTAGTTCTGCCTCTAGTGAATCCCTTTATCCCCTTCTTTTGAGTTTGCAGCTTCCAGTCTGCTTATGGGGTGGGAGATCAGAAGTCTGAACTTGCTGAAAGTTAAATGTTGAGTCCATTTGGCTCTAATAATAATCTAAGAGTAAAATACATGGTCTCCATGCATGGTTCTAGATGGAGGCTTTTAGCTCTGTTGAGTGGTCCTTCTGACTTACTTCAAGGCTTGCAAAGGGTCAAGCTACTAGAAATCTGACTTCAGATAAGTAAGTTATCACCAGTCTAAGCATAAAAAAACAGAAACAAAGAAGTGCAAATCATTTACTAAAAAAAAAAAAAAAAAAAAAGAGTGGAAATGGCAATGATTTATGACTTCAACATTTGGGTTCTAACTATATACGGGGGTGCCAAAAAAATGTATACACATTATAGCCAGGCTCGGTGGCTCAGCCTGTAATCCCGCACCTTGGGAGGCTGAGGTGAGTGGATTGCCTGAGCCCGCGGGTTCGAGACCCGCCTGGGCAGGCGAAACCTCATCTCTACAATAAATCAAAAAATTAGCCGGGCGTGG
>CAUYQG010130234.1:0-12973 GCA_963574415.1 Tarsius wallacei
AGTTCAGGACCAGCCCGGGTAACTCATCTCTACAGTAAATCAAAATGTAGCCGGGTGTGGTAGCGCGCACCTGTAGTTCCAGCTACTTGGTAGGGTGATGCGGAAGGATTGCGGAGCCCAGCAGGTCGATGCTGGGATGGCTGCGAGCGTGCCACTGTACTCCAGCCTAGGCGACGGAGTGATATTCCAGCTCAAAAAAGAAAAAGAAAAAAAGAAAGACTACGTCATTTAAATATACAGTATAATAACTATTTGCATTTCATTTGCATTGTATTAAGTACTATAGGTAATCTAGAGATGATTTAAAGTATCATCTCTGTATATAGAGTATCATCTACACAGGAGGATATGCATAGGTTCTAAACAAATCCTACTTTATTTTATATCAGGGACTTGAAAGTCTGAGGATTTTATTCCATTTTGAAAATCAGTTTGAAATAAATAGTTTTGGTACCCCCGGGGGTCCTGAAACCAATCCCTTGAGGATACTAAGGGACAACTGTATCTTGTTATTAAAGATAGTGCTATTTCCATTTTAAAAGATTTTTTAAAGTGAAAGGATATAATTAAGTGGTTTGGATAAAGGCCTGCCTTGAGGTGGGTCATTGACTAATTTTCAAAATTCCTTTCAACTTTGGGGTTCCAGTGTAAGGTAAAATGAATTACATCTTGAAATAATGTCATAATTTGCTGAGGAGGAAGCAAATTCGGCAAGAAATAAGTTAGTTGCCCTCAATCCCTTAATTGGGCTTTAAATAAAGTTTCAAAATATTTTAAATAATAATTGGTTTTTAGAAATAGGATTATCATCACCATTTATTTGACTACTACAAGTACATACATTTTAATTTTTAAAATATTTCCTTGTTTTTATTTTTAAAAATTTAAAACTTAATTTTAAACTAATTTTAGAATTATAAAAGACATATATAAAGAGTTCTTTTATGATCCTCATCTTGCTTCTCCATTGTTAACATCTTATAAAACACTGTAATAAAGTTATCAAAAATAGGACATTAAAATTGGCATAATATTATTATTTTTTTAATTTTTAATATGAAGATGTGGGATACAATTCAGGGTTAGGTATACAATCATTGATTATGCAGGTACCCCTGTTAATGAAGTATGCCCTTTCCTGCCCTAGCAGCTTCCCTCAACTGCCAATTCCACCCCCACCATCAATAGTTTCCCATTACTGCCAATCACTTTCTTATAGCATTATAATTGTTCAAGGTCCTCTTATGAGTAAAAACATATGGAATGCTGTTCTTTGTTTCTGTGATAAATCACTGAGTATGATCGACTCCAAATCCATCCAGGTTGCTGCAAAGTCCATATATTTGTCGTTCTTTATAGCTGTATAATATTCTATTGTGTATATGTACCACATTTTTTTTCTCCAGTCCAGCTTTGATGGGCAATGTGGTTGGTTCCATATTTTTGCTATTGTGAATAGAGCTGCAATAAACATTCATGTGCAGGTATCTTTGCAGAATAATTTGAGTTCCTCCGTGTATATTCCCAATAGGGGAATTGCTGGGTTATATGGAAGGTCAATTTCTGGGTTATATGGAAGGCCAATTTCTAGTTCTTTCAAAAATCTCCAGACTGTTTTCCAGAGAGTTTGTACAAGTTTGCATTCCCACCAGCAGTGTAGAAGCATTCCTTTTTCTCCACATCCTCGCCAGCATCTGTTGCTGTTTGTTTTATTAATCATGGCCCTTCTTACAGGGGTTAGGTGGTATCTCAATGTGGTTTTGATTTGCATTTCTCTGATGATGAGTGAGGCTGAGCACTTTTTCATGTGTCTGTTGACTATCCATATGTCTTCTTTTGAGAAGTATCTATTCATGTCTTTTGCCCACTTTTTAAAGGGGCTGTTTGTTTTTTGCCCTTCGGTGCATTTGAGTTCCTTGTAAATCCTAGATGTTAGGCCTTTGTCAGATATACAGTTGACAAATATTTTTTCCCATTCTGTGGGCTGTCTCCCTGCTCTCTTGATGGTTTCTTTTGCTTTGCAGAAGCTCGTTAATTTGATGAGGTCCCACTTGTCAATCTTATTTCTTAGGGTATTGGCCTTTAGGGTACTGGCCTTTAGGGTTCTGGATGGGAATATTTGTTGCCAGTTCCAATTTCCATAAGGGTGTCTCCTGCGTTTTCTAAGATTCTTTAGTTTGAGATTTTACGTTTAGATCTTTGATCCATTTAGAGTTAATTTTTGTATATGGTGATAGGTAGGGGTCCTGTTTCAGTCTTCTGCATGTGGTCAGCCAGTTTTCCCAGCACCATTTACTGAATAGGTTTTCCTCTCCCCGGTAGTTTTTGTTGGAGGCTTTGTCAAAGATGAGTTGGTTGAGGAATTGAGGCTTTGCTTCCAGAATCTCTATCCTGTTCCATTGGTCTATGTGCCTGTTTTTATACCAATTATAACTAATTCAAAACATTCCAAACTGAGAGAAAATGGAGAAAAATATAAGATACCCGTATAGATTTAGCAAATGTAAACATTTTACCGTATTTGCTTTGAATTCTTTGAAAAACTAAAAAAATTATTCATAATGTCGAAGGCTTTCTGTGTCCCATTTCTATTCCCTCATTTCTTCATCTGAGCTAACCACTATCCTGAAGTTTGTATGTATTCTCTGCATCCATGATTTTATTCTTTGGCTGCCTAGCATATATACCCAAAGGTTATGGATATGACAATACATAGAATATAATTTATTTTGTATTTTTAAAAAATTAACTTTGTGTTTAGTTTTCTGTTTTAATTATACTGTCTACAAAACTGCAATTCTTTTTTCCTAATGTGATTTTTAAAATTTATTTTTCTATTTTCAATATTTATCTATTTAATAGACATGGGTTCATTTAACTCATTTTAACTACTGGGTAATATGAATAATATTCAGACTTTTAGTCATGAACTTCTAGAGTATTTCAGATTTTTCCATTATTATAAACAATTAGCATCTTGTTTCATCTTTGTATCAGTTTCTTTAAACATATGAGAGGAGTCCTCAGTGCAAATACCTAGAAGTCGAATTGATGGGTCATACGAAATAAGCATTTTTGTCTTTACTAAGCATTGGCTAAATGCTTTACAGTGTAGCTTTATAAATTTACACACTCTAAAGAAGTGTCGGAGAGTTTCATTTTATCCCAATTTGTATATAATGCTTATTACCTTTTAGGTAGTCAATAAGTGTTAGTAGTTTATTATTATTATTGGACCCAAGTTGTCATTTTATTATTTTTAAAATTTACTAATAAGCAGCAAGGGAAGATTTAGAGAAGTAATTTGTGCATTTATCTATTATGAACTTGGCTTGCCATTTGCTTCTAGCTTTAGTTAGTAGTTCATTGTAATGTACTTTTACCTCTGCATGCCATAGTTGAATAAAATCAAGGATAGGTCCAGTTTGCTCTGTTTCGTTTTGTCCCTTGTAACAGATTTATTCAGATACAATTTACACATCACACAATTCACCACTTTAGTATGTACAATTCAATGGTTTTGAGTATATGCTCAGATTTGTGCAGCCATAACCATAATCAATTTTAGAACATTATCACCCCAGAATGAAACCCTGTATATATTAGCAGTCACCCTCCATTTCTCCAGTTGTAGGAAACCACAATCCTGTTTTCCATCTGTATAGATTTGCCTATTCTGGACATTTCATATAAGTGAAATCATAAAATATCTGGTCTTTTGTTTTCAAGGTCCATCCAAGTTGTAGCAAGTATCAGTACTTAATTACTGTTTATTGTGAAATAATATTCCATTATGTGGATATACCACATTTTACTTATTTATCAGCCAGTGGACATATGAGTTGTTTCTCTTTTTTGTCTAGTGTGGAAAATGCTGCTGTGAACATTCGTGTGTGGGTTTTTGTGTGGATGGGTGTTTTTATTTCTCTTGCGTATATACCTAGGAGTGGAATTACTGGGTCATAGGCAATGCTTTGTTAACCTTTAAGAACTGCCGGACTGTTGTCCAAAGTGGCAGCACGTTTCTATCAGCAATGTATAAGGGTTCCAATTTTTCTACATCATGACCAATACTTGTTATTGTCTGTCTTTTTAGTTATAGTCTTTTTGGTTGGCGTGAAGTGATATCTAATTATGGTTTTGACTTGTAGCTCATTGATAGCTAATTATATTGCGATATTGAACATTTTTGTTTACTAGTTATTTGTATATCTTCTTTGGAGAAATATGTAAGGTATTTTTATTTGACTAGATTGTATTTCTTATATTGCATTTACCTGAAAAATTATAGTAAAATGAACATTTAACTTTATGCAAAATTAAATAATCATGCTGAGTATATTCAAGTATCTATTCCATAGATATGTTGAATAGTGAAAACAAAGTGGTTTTTAGAGTCATTCAGACCTTGATCCTGCTTCTGCCATCTGTTAGATAGTTTCTAGGGCTGAACAAGAAAGCTCTTTGAGTTTGTCAGATGGTTGTGATGTTATGACCTAATGTGTATGAGTGTTTAGTACAGTACTAAGTATATTAATAATTTGGATCTATTATTCACTATATCTTAGGCACACACAAGGGTTTGAGAAGGCAAAGTATAGCGGACATAGAAGCATTATCTAAATTTTACGTGGAGGAGCATCCAAGAATAACTTCATTTAAGGTGTAATTTATCAGGGATCTGAGAGTTTAATAGAAATTTGGATAAGCGATGGAAGCCTGCTCAGAAAGAGGAACTGCAAGTATAGTGACATGGAAAGGTGAGAAAGTAAATGGCCTTATTTGGGGAACTAAAAGGTGTCAGTATTTTTAGAGTGGAAAGTGTAAGGAATTACAGGAATTAAGGTAACAATAGAAATTCATTCACGATTAATTAATTCATTCTAAATTTGTTGAATTGGTAATATGTCACAGTGCTGTTAGCTGCTACATATCGGTAGTAAATAAGTCAAAGAATGAGCTTGAAGGTTTGAGGAAAAGAAGTGAAACATAGTGAACAAAGGGGAGAATGATATGTAATAATGGTAAAAAAAAAAAAAGTTGCAGAGTCCAGAGCTTGACATAATATAAAGTAAAACAAGCAAATTTATAACATAAATCATAAAGCATTTGTTTTATGTCAGAAAAACTTAACACAAGTTTAAAAAAAAAGAAATTTAGCTTTTAATTACTTTACATAATGGATGACATTGAAGAAATTTAAGTAGAAAAGTGACATGACGGGATTTGAAAAATGTTCCTGGCAGGGGTATGTAGGCTAGATTGTGTATGTGTGATTAAGTGCTAATGTATGCAAAGCAGTGAAAAATGGGTGGAAAAATTCAATGCCTCTTTTCTTTCTAGTTCAGAAAGGCTTTTTAGAACCATTTGAATTAACATTTTACTTTCTTTTTTTCCTTTACTGCAAAGAACTGGATGCCAAGCAAAAACAAAAAACAAAAAAAAACCCCTTTGAGTTCTGATGTTGGGAGATGTGAGTTTTTGATGAGTGGAGGTAGAATGGTAAAAGAGAAAGAGAGAGAAGAGATTTGGGGAATAAAGAGGGTGAAAATTTTATCTAAAAAGAAGTTCTTCCTTTTTTATGGTTGAAATTTCATGCTGGATTATTTTGGGACAATATCTACTAAATTAACTACATCTTTCCTACCCTACCTCAATAAAAATTTATCAAAAACTAGCATCATTGCAAGCATTATTTTTCTCATTTCATAAATTCTCAGCATCTTAATAATAGTCCAATGTTAAAGCAATGTTGATAGAAATAATTCTAAAAAATCTTTTTGCTAAGAAAAACAATATTTGGTTATTTTACTCCTTTCACAATGTCTTCTCAACTTGTGTTTACTTTTGGTGATTCCACTTAATTTTATGATTTTAAGTGCCATCTAGAGAGTTAGTTACATCTGTACAGCTTTAAATATCATCCTTATCCAAATCTACGTCTCCAGCCCTCACCTTTCCCTAAATCCTCTATTTGTATATCTATTTGCCTAGCTAGCATCTCCATACATCTAAAACTGAAAATGTCCAAAACCAAATTGCCAATTTTTCCTTCATACTTGCTCTTACTGCAGCTTTTCTCATTTCAGATTCTTCGTATATGACATTTACAGTAAGTTTGCCTGTTAATACAAAAAGCAAAAGTGATTTCAGTTAGAAAAATGATGATTAGGAAGCTAACATTGGGAAATTAATATGTATTAGGTTCCTCTCTCAGAATTTTCAAGCATTTACTTTGTTTCCTTGTTTTATATTGATTTTTGTTGTTTGCTTATCTCTCATGTCTTTGGTCCTGTCTCCTCATAGTTAAGAGTTAAATTAGCAAAGCATATACTTAAAAACACAAGAAGATGAATTGCATTTTTTGAAAAGGTATATGAAATAGAGCACTTAGGAGATCCTGCCTACCAACCCGTTTCTCTGGAGTTCGCTATTTAATTCTAAAAGTTGGTTTGGAGAACCTGAAAGACACACCTAAAATGTCTTTTCAAAAGTTTCTTTTTGAAAAATAAACATATTTTCTTCATTTTATTAATGATAAAAAATATTGAGAAAGCATGGCATCCTGGACCAGATTTAAAAAAAAAAAAAGGAAGAGAAAGCAAAGGCTAAGAGATATATAATGTTTATATGGCTGCACTGGAGAGACTGGATAAAGAAAAATTATTTACAAATAATTTTGAGGCTTGTAGAAATAGTTATCTCCTCTAAGAAATACCTAGAGGCTACATTTATTCATTCTTTGAGACACTCAACAACTATTTACTGAGTATCTGCTATATGTAAGTTGTTGGGATTATATAACAGTAAGACAAATAAAAATTCCACTTCTTATCTTTCCCTTTAGAGAAAACTGATTATGAATAAGCAAACAAACATAAATATGTAATTTTAAAGTGTGACATGCATCTAGTGTGGAGAGAAACACAAACTACATAAAATAGTAAAAAGTCTCTCTGTTGCGATAACTTTCATGTAAAGTTTGGAAGGATGAGGAGTCAACCATATTGGAAGGGAAGAATAAAAATGTGTTCTAAGCGAAGAAAGCAGCATGTGTAAATAATAAACACTAGTAAGTAAATGAGGTGTGAAAAAGTTTGGCTTTATGAGAATATTTGCTACGAATGCATGCACATGCACTCTTTTGTCCCTGTTTATTTTTGTTTTCTCTTTCCTTAAGCCCCATTGCCTGTCCATTTTGAAAAAAATGCTACTTGGGAGCCTTATTTACATTAAGTAAAGCTTGTTTATGGAGGGTTTCCGTTAGGGTGACTGGATGCTGGTTAACTTTTGTACTGAGGGAGCAAAAATGTTTCTTGTCTGTGAGACCATTCAGTTTCTCTAGAAAATAATCCAGTAGCATCCTGCCTGGCTTCAAGTGTTCTGAAAGCAATATGGGAGAGGGGGATGGAAGGCCCCCATGCTGTCATTGTTTTCAGTTCTGGCTTTACCTTTACTTTCTACTGGGGTTAGATATCCTTGAAACTGAGCCTCTCTGATTCTATTTCTACAGAGACTAAAACTGGGAACAAGGATAGGGAGGAAGGCAGTCGTCTAGGTGTGCAGTGGTACAAGTCTTTTGTTCACAGGCCTTGAACCAATCTGTTTTCAGTCTCATTTCTCAGCCCTTTCAAAGGTGGTTAATTCTTGATTTTCCATCTCTTTTTAGCAAAAATAATTTTATTAAGTTATTTAAATTGATTTTGCCTTCACTTAGAAATTGAAAACTAATTCTGATATTGATAGCTGAATATTAGCTATTATAATGCTAGTTGAAGTTCATCAGCTTAAAATGATAATGAAATTATCGGAGTAGACAGAAGTTTATTAAACTTAAGAAAAATTAGAACATATAATTTTAATGACTTCATGGAATGGACTCTGGGACCATTTTAATTATTGAGTGACAGAATACTACCTACTTTCTTTTTTTTTTTTGAGTCGGAGTCTCACTCTGTCGCCCAGGCCTGGAGTGCAGTGGCACGCTCACACCACCGCAGCCTCAACCTGCTGGGCTCAGGCAATCCTTCTGCCTCAGCCTTCCAAGTAGCTGGAACTACAGCCTTGTGCCACCATGCTTGGCTCATTTTTTTTGATTTTTTGTAGAGATGAGGTCTCACCAAGTTGCTTTATGCTGATCTCGAACCCATGAGCTCAGGCAGTCCTTTGACCTCCGCCTCCCAAAGTGCTGGGATTATAGGCGTGAGCCACTGCGTCCAGCCAGAACACCTACTTTCTTAAAGTACTACCTATGAAATCAGCAGTGATTGGCATACATAGTATGTAATAGTTTCTAATTTTGTTTACTAACTCATGATTATTCAAATAGAATTCTTGTGCATATTTTCAATGCCAAGTGTATTATTAGCTTTGCATTTTACTGACTTTCTTTTAAAACTTCTCCATTTTAATTATTTAACTTTAATGTTGAACTGTTACTTAATATTAATTAATTCTGATGAACTAAATCCTTTTGGACTTCTCCCAGGTAAACTCTCTAAGAAATTGTTAGGGTTGCCAGATGGAAATGTTCTTTGTTGTGTATTAGGGTTCCCAGGAAAATTCATATATGTAAAGTAAGTTGTTAGCATCATTCAGTAGTATGATGGTAAATAATATTATATACACAGTGTAGGAGAGAAAAGATTTCTTTTCTCACTCATCTCAAGGTTCATGCTGAGACCCTTATAAGAAAAGACAGATTAACAAGAGAAAGTCATACAGATTTATGTAATATAGTTTTTGTGTGAAATGGAAGCCTTCTTAAGTAAAGACCCAAGGAAATTGGGAAAACTATACATTTTACATTAAGTCTGATAAAGAAGTTGATAGCTGTGGAGAAACATTACTGGACAAAACGGGAATGATCTAACGGTAACAAACCTGGGGGGGATCTCAGCAAGGCCTGTGTGTTCAGGGTCTTCTTTGTGTCTCTGTCTTCAGAGATAAAGATATTCCTTTACTCTGTATAGGAAGGACCCCTCTGGAATGAAGATCTTATGACTGATTTTTCAGGAGAAAGTCTGTTAGGTTTTATGACCTGCTTCAGTAGAAAAGGGGCAAGGGAAATTCTTTCTAGTTTCTATGAACTACTTTGGGAAGTAGGAAGATTAGAGAGATCCTTCTGTTTCTTCGTTTTTTTCATTTTCCTTCAGGTTAAAATACTCAGTATGACTAGATGCTGTATTTTGGGGTATTATGACTTGAATCCCAGCAATAGTAAATTTATTTTCTATTTCAAAATTATTTATTTGACTTTTTCTTTCTTCATTGATCCTATTTCTTCTTATGGCAGTTTCTCATTTCCTCAACTTTTTTCTTTAGTATTTTTGTGTGACCTTAATTAGTCAAGTTAAGAAGAAATTTTGGATTTCCTACTTTTTGTATAAGGATCAACTTAATATAGACTAAGTCTTTTGGACTTCTCCCTGGTAAACTCTCTAAGAAATCATTAGGGTTGCCAGATAGCAAGGTACTTTGCTGTGTATCAGGGTTCCCAGGAAAATTCAAATATGTAAAATAAGTTGTTAAATAGTTTGTAGAAAAAAAGTAAGCAGGTTATATGCCCAACTTGGGTGTTGCATGTAAATTGAGGAGCCTTAACTTAGCAGTTAAGTACCCCTAGAGGTCCTTTAAAACTGTCTGACTCTCCTTCTTTGGTATGTAAGTACTTTTATTTTTCAGTAGAGTTGTAGAAGAATACTGATTATATATTCATGAGTCTGAATGCTTATGAAATGAAAGGTGACTAAAAATAGTACTTTCTCAGTGTGTGCTTAGTGAACTTTTCTAATGGGAACAGAGCAACAATTGAATCTGCTTTGAAATAATAGTTTTTGAGCTTTGGACATGGACTTATTGTATCACTTCTCCTTTTTCATAAATGATTTCTTAAAGCAAGGGAAGCATAATAAAAAATTATTTATTAATTTTGATTAGAGTTTTTATTAGGTTTTCTTATTTTCAAAACTCGTCCCCTTTTCTTTCTTTTTTTTTTTTTTTTTACCTTACAAGGTTAGCTTTAAATTAAAGAACAAAAAATTCAAATATTCTCCTGATGGCTGGGTGTAGTAGTGCATACTTGTAGTCCTAGCTACTCCAGAGGCTGCGGCAGAAGGATCACTTGAGGACAGGAGTTCAAGGTCACAGTGAGCTGTGATCAAATATTGTTTTGAGTCATACTGGTGTTTTGACTCATACCTGCATTTAACTGAATTTGGTTATCTATCTACTTTTATTCTAAACTTTGAGTTCATATATATACCAAATATATATTTATACCTTTGTTATAGCCTGACCGGGTTCGTATGCCTGCTGCCCAGAAGAACCAATACACTAACAGCAATCATTGCCACGGAGAAAGAGTTTATTATCACAAAGCAGAGCCAGCAGAAAGGGAGATATTCCACCTCTCTAAGAATTTTAGGATAGAGTTTTTTAAGGAATAATTTGGTGGGCAGGGGATTAGGGAATAGGCACTGTTAATTGGTTAGGTATGAAGTCATACAGTAGGGGGCAGTGTCACAGAGCCAGTTTTTGGGAGGAGGTTGCAGGACTGGCTAGAGTCATCTTGGTATGTGTCCTGGGTCCAGGTAGGGCCCTGGGTTCATCAGAGTGCAAAGTTTGCAAAACATCTCAAATGCCATTATTAGGTTTTACAATAGATGCTCTCTGTAAAGTGAGTCTTTCAACCATGCGTTACCGACCCCAGGACGGTAAACCATTATAGAGGTAGCTTTAGGAGGAAAGTATGCAGGAGATGTGGGGCCCTGGAGATTAGAGCTGCTTGTACCCTCTGGCAGATCAGACTTCGGGATACCATCAAGGAGATCTGTGCAACCTTGGCCCCATTGTTTAAGAGAAAATATGGTTACCAATCTCATGGGCAGCTTCCCCCCTCCCCAGGGGTCAGGACATGAAGATAATCAATTGTTTTCTGTTGAAGTAGCTGTGTAACCAGCCATGCAAGGGGGAGAGCAGGCTTAGAAACAACAAATTTGTTAATATCTAAGCTTTGCTGCAGCTTTACTGGGTTTGGATCTTTTCTAGAGCTTTTACCCTGTGGCCCTGTATTAATTTTATATAGATGGTTTCACTTTCAGTAAGCTCTCTTTCTATGACTCTTGTTTTTGTGGGTTGTTGGGTTTTTTTAGCCAGTTTTATTTGCCACTGTTATAATCAGTTCCAGTTTCCAGATCAGTGCATTTACAGAGGAAACCAAAACACCTGATGGAGTTTGGCTGAATGAGTTTCAACCAGATATATAATTGATTCAACTTCGTAATTTGACGGGAAATAAAGTAATAGAATACAAACAAAAATAGAAAATCTATTCAATTATGTTGCTATATAACCATGGCAAGTTGCTTATATTTTGAAGCGGCATTTTTATGTGCTATGATTATCTTAAGTACACTGACCTCTTTCCAAAGTTAATTATAGAATCTGTAGTTCTCAGGATGCAGGCAGCAGCTAAATTCTAAATTTTCTGTGTAAGTCAGATGCAGTGGCTCACACCTTTAATCCCAGCACTTTGAGAGTCAAAGGCTGGAGGATTGCTTGAGGCCAGGAGTTCAAGACAAGCCTTGGCAACAGAGTGAGACACCATCTCGACAAAAAATAAAGTCAAATTTTACTGGAATTAAAGTAATGTATTCATGAATATTACTGCTGACAATGATAAAACTTTATTTTGGGGTCCAAATAGCCTAGTTTCCCCATGCACAATTAGTTACCACAGTTCAAACTAAAATCTTCTTAAAGACAAGGACTGTGTTTTATTTACCAAGAAGAGCCTGGCATATAAAACGCATTCATTAACTGTTGGACAACTAAATGCTTAAATGAATATGAGAAGTATGAATGTATAAATACATGCATACAGGCATGAATGAAAGGCACAAACATCATATTTACCTTTTAGACCCATAGCAGGATATGTTTATATTTTTGATAAACGACTAAGAATAGTTTTGAGTGTATGCCTTTGCTAATTGTCATTCAGATTGTTTGATTGACTATGTTTAAACAATGACTGGCTACTAATTACATTTTCCTTTAGTACCAGTAGAGAGAAGATATTAGACTTCCAGATTTCCTGGCAAATGAGGTTTTGAATAATTAGAGGTAAAATGAATGAAATATAATTTTATATTAAGAAAGCATATGATAGACAAATAATTGCAAATAAGTAATCATAATAACTGCAGGGTAATAATGGAAGTTGCATTTTTTGGTGAGCATACTTATGTGATGTAGGCTAAAATTCTTTTTTTTTTTTTTTTTTTGAGTTGGTGTCTCACTCCATCTCTCAGACTGGAGTGCAGTGGCATGCTCCTGGCCACCACAGCCTCGACCTACTGGGCTCCAGTGATTCTTCCACCTCAACCTTCCAAGTAGCTGGAACTATAGGTGTGCGTGCTACCATGCCTGGCAAATTTTTTATTTATTGTAGAGACAAGGTCTCACCAAGTTGCCCGGGTGGGTCTTGAACCTGCGACTCAGGCAATCCACTCGCCTCGGCCTCCCAAAGTGCTGGGATTACATGCTGAGCCACTGACCCCAGCCAAAGAGAGAACTTTAAAAGCAGCAAAAGACAATTGTCAAGTCACCAATAAAGAAATTGTTATTAGACTATTAGTGGATTTTTCAGTGGAATCCTTGCAGGCCAAGAGAGAATAGGACAATATATTCAAAGTACTGAAAGAAGAAAACTGTCAGTCAAGACTGCTATACTCAGCAAAGGTATCCTTCAGAAATGAAAGAAAAATAAAGTTTTTCTCAGACAAGCAAAAGCTGGAGGAATTCATTACCACTAGAACTGCCTTACAAGAAATGTTTAAGGGAGTTTTTTTCAAGCCAGAATGAAGGGATTATAATTACTATCATAAATACAAGTGAAAGTAAAAAAACTCATTGGTAGAGACAGATACACAGATACACAGATACATAGAATACTGCAATACTGTAATAG
>CAUYQG010130236.1:0-40947 GCA_963574415.1 Tarsius wallacei
TGTAGTTCCAGCTACTTGGAAGGCTGAGGTGGAAGGATCACCGGAGCCCAGCAGGTCGAGGCTGCGGTGGCCGGGAGCGGCCACTGCACTCCAGTCTGGGTGACAGAGTGAGACTCCAACTCAAAAAAAAAAAAAAAAAAAAAAGAGTAAGTTGTTTTGTTTTGTTTTTAACTCAAGCAATAACCTAGTCCTGAAATAGTCTGCTTAATAATTCCAATTAAGTTATAAATGGAAAAAAAATAATGGTAATTTTTATTTTGTTCCATTAAAAATCATACTTGTGCTAATGTTCCAGGTAGACAAATTATTTTGAAATTCAGAATATAATTTATCTCATTCTCAGAATTTTCTCCCTTTTAAGCTCAAATTTAAAAATAATTTTAAATTTCAAGTAAAATTATGTACTTTCACAACGAATACACAATGCAAGGTCTATCCAAGTCTATTGGCAAAGGCATAAATTCCACTGTCAGAATAAAATAATTACTTTCTCTAGAATACTATATGTTCAAATAATACTTTATATAAACAGAAAATCTTGAAGTATTATTTTAAATAATTAATTCATGTTTATGTAAAATAGGACTGGGAAAATAATTTTTAACTAAATATTTGTTTTTCAGGTTATCTTTTTCAAATGTTTCTGGTAGATTATGTTTCTTTATGTCTCAGAGGTTTACATCACCCATTATTTATAATTTATAATTTTCAACAAAGAAAATAGGGTATCAGAAGACTATAATCCAACATAGAAAATTAGTAAAGCATTCTGAACTACAAAATAGGTAACAGGCTATAAGACATGCTCAAGATTTTCTTGTGAATGACAAGTTCATAAATGAGCTATTTTAATTATTTGAAATGCCCACCTTTTTTCTTAAGAATATGTCTATCAGAATCTAACTGTACCTGCAATCCCACAAGTAAAAGCGGATTTTTTTTTTTTTGGTTAGAGTCTCACTCTGTCGCCCAGGCTGGAGTGCAGGAGCACACTCACGGCCACCCCAATGTCGACCTTCTGGGCTCTGGTGCTCCTTCTGCCTCAGCCTTCTGAGTAGCCGAAACTACAGGTGCATGCCACCATGCCTGGCTAATTTTTTGATTTATTGTAGAGACGAAGTCTCACCATGCTGTCCAGGCTGATCTTGAACCCGCAGTCTCAGGCAATTCTCTCACCTCAGTCTCCTAAAGTGCTGGGATTACAGGTTTGAGCTACCACGCCCGGTCAAAAGTAGATTTTTTTTAAAAAATCAATGACATGGTCAAATAAATATCATCAACCGAAAAATTTTAAAACACAACTGGGTATTTTTCCAGTAAAGGGATGAGTACGTCTATAATGTTTTAGTCATATTTCTAAAGACTACTTCTAGGAATCATCTAAAGTACAAATTTTATTTCTGATATGTAAGAAATATATTTATAATCAGTTTTATAAAAGTATACAACTATTTCTTTAAAATATTCAAGTGTGCCAATATTAATCTTGTCTTCAGAATTCCAGATGAAGAATGCCAACAAGATCTCTGCTTATTTCGTTCATCACTTTAGGAGGTGAATCATAAATTATATAAAAGTGACTCTAGATCACTTCACTTGCACTTTCTTTGCATTGTCTTTATAGTTCTGGAGACTCTATAACTTCCAATAACAACCACCATCCCCAAAGTTCTAATAACCATTGTCTTTCACATTCGCTAACCACATTCAGTAGAATTTAAGAAGCCAAATGCTTAATCCTGATGTAGATATCCAACCATAATAATTAGTTCTCTTCATCCACGAGATAGAGTCACATATCATGTGTTTTTAATCCTGTGATATGAGATATTCAGAATAATGATGGTTGGGCATTTTGGAAGTAGGGTGGAAGTAGAGACAATCTACCATTCAAAATCAATGTGCACACACACAGATTAATCTATAATAAGTTAGCATACACTGTATTTTGGAAAATATACTGCTACTTAAAACAACATAGTATTTTAAAGTCTTTTTAGAAAATTAATAGTAACATGGTTTTATCCACACTTAATATAAGCACTGAATGGGAGAACTGACAGTTTTTGAAGAAGAAAAACAAGTTTTCAATGTGTCTTAGTGAGTTTTCTATGAGTTGCAAGATTCCACTGGAGGTAGGAAGTTTGTTTACAGTCAGTTAGAAATATCTGTTAAATAATCACATTTGGTATAGCACTCCACTGATCTCTTTTTTAAAACAAGTTTCTATTATCTATTATAATCAGTCCCCTCAATTTATGCCCACAATATTCATGTATAAATACGTAAAAAGACTAACATAACTGTTTTTTTAATATAAAGCTAATATCTATTTTCAAATATTTCACAGTTGAAGGATCTGGGTGCTACTCATCTCTATTTCCTCAGGAAAGTAATTTACATTTAATCACTTCTTAATTTATATTTTTATACAGCATGTAGTTTCAAATCCAGTCTTCCTGTCTAGCAATTAGCTTTTTAATAGTATTTAACACTTAACTAAATAGCATATTACTGCCTACTTCAATTTTGCATGCATACTTTGTTGTCATTACCTCAAGAAGTAAACAGAAAATTTTAAATAACATTCTTAAACCTTCTTATAAATATTTGACAATAGGCCCTTAGTATTACATCCATCAACACCTGTTGGGAATATCTGTCATTTGTACTAAGAAATTAATTCATCTTAAGAAGTAATCATTGTCATTTAATCTTTATCAATCACAATAGCATTATAATGAGAAATTCTAAGAGTAAGAGTTATCTAAATGCACACATTTCATTTTAACATAATCAGAAGTACATTGTACATGTTTGTAATGCACACAGTAAATAGGAATAAGAGAGATACGTGTCACATTTCTTAAGTAAGAGAGAGCACAAGGTTCTTCATAATTGTACTCTTTGCTTACAGATCATCTACAACTAATACTTGGCAGAACTGTTTTCACAACATACTTCACTCAATTATCTTATATCTCCATAAAGTCTCTGATCATAAAACATATAGGGTTTCACAATCATGGAGAAAGCTAAGTGGTTCGATTGAATAGAAGTATGTCTAAGTAACCTAGTGTTTCCCTAAGAAGAAATAGTTGTTTTAAGTTTTAATAGTTGCCATTTACTTTCTATTCATGAATTGGAAGTATCAAGTGAAGAAGACATCACTGGACTATCATTACTCTGATTATTTTAACCTTGTTCACAATTACTTCACTATACTCAGGGAGAAGACCGAAATCAAGGCTATCTCCTCTATGCAGATGTATACATTAAATTGTTAGTAATTAAAACTTTGACCTTCACAGGAACCACAAAATAGCTTTGAGGAAAAAAAAAAGTTTTACAAGTCCTAGCATGATGGCTCATGCCTGTAATCCCAGCAATTTTGGAGGCTGAGGTGGGAAGACTGCTTGAATGCAGGAGTTCACGACCATCCTGGGCTACACAGTGAGACCTTCATCTCTCCCCAAAAAAAAAATAGGTGGGTGTGGTGGCATATACTTGTAGTCTCAGCTACCTAGGAGGTCAAGGCAAGAGGATTGCCTGAGCCCAGCCTGGGCGTGGTGGCTCAAGTCTGTAATTCCAGCACTTTGGGAGGTTGAGGTGAGAGGATTGCCGGAGCCCATGGGTACAAGATCAGCCCAGGAAACTTGGCATGACCTAGTCTTTAATATAAATCAAAAATTAGCCGGGCATGGTAGCGTGAACCTGTAGCTCCAGCTACTTGGAAGCCTGAGGCAGAAGGATCACCGGGCCCAGCAGGTCGACGCTGGGGTGGCCGTGGCATGGCACTGCACTTGAGCCTGGGCTATGGAGTAAGACTCCAACTAACAAATATATATATTTTTTGTTTAACTTAAAACATATTATCACCATGTCCCATACCTATAAGTGCATTTAAAATAAAAACAGAATCAGAGGAAATGAGAAAATCAGCAATACAATTTAGCAACCACAGTTTGCAGTAAAAACCAACTATCATGCATTTTAAAATAACATTAAAAACTACAAAGTCTTAATAGCACAAGTGAAGAATTTTGCCACGATTTAGTAATGTCATTTTATGGATATATGACTTTAAGTTTTTCTTCTTTTGATGCATAGTTGCTGCTGGACTCGGAAGCAGCAGTGAGACACTGAGTAACACCATATCATATGTCCCTAAAGGCACTAAATCAGCAGAGATAAATTGTGGCAGTACTGCTCGGGTATGAACTTTCACTTAGGAGGTGACAAGTTTAGTTCTCTCTCTAAGTAGATCCATTTTGGTCATGTCTGAATAAAAGCAGTTACTCTCACAAAACTGTAAAAGGCTCTGAGATCTTCCTTACGGAGTGCATTTTTTCCCCAGTCATACTGAGGACCGTGTCCTTATTATCTTGCTTTCCTACAACATAAAAAATATCTAAAGATTTATCTATATTTCACTCTCTCCAGTTCTTCTGCCAATGTGAACCTCAAAAAGAATAGATATTTCTAGATGAAAAATAGCTGAGAAAAGGGAAAGAAGCCCTAAATGACAAATTTACTAGGAACGAGAATATCAAATACTAAACACATACAACTGAAAATTAAGACAGTAAGGAAGGATGGCAAACACCACTTATTTATAGGAGAGACATATGTTTCCACAGAAAATAAGTTACAAATAGGGAGGATAGTATGATTTATTTTCTCACTTTGTAAGACAAAATACCTTCACTTTTGCCCCCAAATTATTATATACATATCACTGAAAAATGAAACTATTTTTTTGTGCAGCAATAAAGTATTAATTTACTGAGTTAAATATTCCACCCTACCCACACTTCCCAGCAACCTGAAACCCAGAGTAAATACAGCATTTATACAGGTAGCATGGGAGGAATTTTAAGCAGTGTTAAGACTTCATATTTAGTTAGAATAACAATAGAAAATAACAATACATAATGTATGTGATATGGCATTATGTTTGGCACTATTAAAAGTTTCCTCTCTTTATAATGCATCTAGGATAGGCAATAATTAAAGAAACTTTAAAATCACTAGCCTTACCAGAAGAACTTAACATTGTCTAATAACGCATGCCAGCCTGGTAGCATATGCCAATGGCCTTTGATATTAAAGTGAAGAATCCTAAATGTCATAAAATATCTGCTTTGTTTGAATTTTGCTAATTTCTCAATAAATCTCAGTTTTTAAAACTGCATTGTAATTTTTGCTTTAAACAGTTTTTTTATGCCCTCTGGAGGGCCCTGCTGCTATAGAAATGCATCTTAACACTAACAATGCTTGCCTAACCAGAGAAACAACATATTCTTAAGCCTCAGAGGAGCAAGCACAAATAATACATTGACATAAATCTGTAAAATATGCTTTGGCCAGAATGAATGGGACTGTATGTACACAAAATTCCTCTCAACACATCCCTATCACCATTATCAAGGTAATTATCATCAATCGCCATCATCACATCACTGAAACACTGTAACCATGTTCTCCCTTTTTCCTTACCCCTCTCCTGAAATAGTCTTACCTCTCTCCCTCCTTGTACTGTCTCCACTCTTTTCAAGCTTAAAACCTGAAAAAGAAAAGCAAAATATGTTATTGTTGGCAAGGTAGGAGCAAGTTATATTTAGTACTAGTATAAAAATTTTGAAATAAAGGAAATAATTTCATTCAACAAAGAAGATATGAATATAGATGAATTGTGTGTGTGTGTGTGTGTGTGTGTGTGTGTATAGCGAAGTAAGTCTTCAAATTTGGAAATAATGTATTTCCTGCTGACCCCTAAGACCTAAGTAAAAATACAATGAAATGCATCTAGTTTAAGCAATGATTGCCCACCCTATAGAGAAAACAAAGATGTTGCTTCAACTCGAATTTGTATGTACAATATATTCTATGACGATAAACTCCTTCTCTACCTCACCCCACCTAACAGATCTCTGGCACAAACATTAAGTAAGATTGATACAAAGCATTAGCAGCCATTGCATTACCTAGAGATTATCTATAAAATATTCAGGATTGTATTTCCTGACAAAAGACTTTCTCTCTTTTATTATCATACCTGCTTTCCACACTATAAGGGAAGATCTACTTTAAGTTCCTAATAAGCACTATTAGGAAAAGATGAACTCTTCATCTTTTTCTTAGTAAGTCAATTGCAAAATGTGCCATGGCACAAGATGGAGAAGCAAAGATAAATCTGTCTATCTATCTATCTATCTATCTATCTTTCTATCTAATCTATCATCTATCTATCAATCATCAGTCTATCTGTCTATGTAATCTATCTATCTACTTTTCTTCACTAGGAGTAATACTAAATAGACGCAATATAATGGAAGACTGCTTTATTCTTCTCTAGCCCCAATGACATCTTTAATTACTGTTACTTTTCCTGTAGTAGCTTTGTAGGTTGGGAACCTCGTAAAAATTAAAATAAGATTTTACCTTCTAATACTTAGTTCTTCCTTTTAACCTTCTTCCCTTTTTTCTTACGTCCCACTATTTTTCCCTTTCTCTCTTCCCCCCTTTCCTTTAATTATTTTACAATATATAGTGATTTCATACTTACTACGGGTCAGGCATATTAGATATTTGAGATAGAAAAATAAATAATAAATAGCACCCTAAATTTAGCTAGAAATTTAGTCTGTTTAACTAGACAGACACACAAATATGAGAAGATAAAATTTCAGGAGAATGATGTAAAGTTTATAGAATTTTTTTAAGTGATAAGAGGAGAGAGACCAATTAAGCCTGGGTATGTATGTGCACATAGAAGAGAACAGAGGAGGCTCACAACTGTCTTAGAGGCTGAGGAGGTAATGCTGGCAGAGAACAGCATACACCAAGAAAGACAATTAATGCTCTAAACCCTGGCAACTAACAGGATTAACTATATTATCACCAGGGAGGTTCTTAGAAGTGCAGAACCTCAGACTCTATCCCTGACCCAATGAGCAAGAATAGGCATTTTAACAACATTTATAGATGGTTAATATGTACATTAAAGCTTGAGGTACAATGCTCTAAGAACTCCAGGAAAGGTGAGTGGTTTAGTTGGCATATTGTAAAGTGGGGGAAACAAAAGAGTGGTGGGAAAATAGGCTGAAAAACTGGTCAAATTGTGAAGTATTTCGAAAGAAGGAGTTTGGACTTGTTATTTAAATAAATGTTCACTCTGATAGCAGATTTTGGAAATTAAATTAGACTTGAAAATTTTAAGACAGATAAAAATGAGGAATCAAATATTCTCAGAATGTAGTCTTTAGCTATGTTTCTTTTTTCTCCCTCCCTTTTTTTTTGAAATGCTATTAGGGGAAAATTGGAAATAATACAAATGCATATCAGAATTTATCTTTACCTGTAATATTTTTTCACATCCTTCTAAATTATTTTAAAAAGTGTTGGAAAACACAAAATTTATAATTTTTCACATTAAGATCTTTAAGTATTTCTCTATTTCTGATGAAAATCTGAATAGCACATAATAATAACTACATATATGCATTATCGGCAATGCATTTGGTAAAAAAAATGGCTTTTAGGCCAGGTGTGGTGGCTCATGCCTATAATCCCAGCACTTTGGGAGGCTGAGGTGAGAGGATTGCCTGAGCCCACGAGGTTCTAGACCAGGGCAACTTGGTGAGACCTCGTCTCTACAATAAATTAAAAAATTAGCCAGACGTGGTGGCACGTGTCTATAGTTCCAGCTACTTGGAAGATTGAGGCAGAAGAATCACCTGAGCCCAGCTGGTTGAGGTTGCGGTGGCCATAAGCATGCCACTGGACTCCAGGAAAATATGTTAGACTTATGTGTTATATATGCAGTTTTATATTTTAGAATTTAAGAGGAGATTATTACCCTTTTTTGTATTTAGTAATATATCGGGAGTATAATGATTTAGTTATTAAGTATTTTTTAGTGATAAGGAAAATAAACTATAGGATTAAATTTTTTAATCTGCTGACAGTATTTGAGTTTTTTCAAAAAAGTGATTACTTAATATAAAATCAATTTCTTGATTGTTTAGATGAAAATATATGAACACAAACATTAAGTCCACTCTATTTTAAACAATTGATGTATTACACTCTTGACTCCAGAAAGCATTCTAGAATCAACCTGGCAAACCAATTATTTTTGCAAACAGATGGCAGCCTGATTTCTAAGTATAAAAAATTCTCTGCATTTACAGAATACAATATGAAAAGTCTAAATTTTATATGAAATTTTTATATGAAAAATTATATAACACAAAATGTTAGAACATTTCTTAAACCCAAAGTTTGTACTAAAATTCATACTCATAGTTTTTAGGGTCTGGGGGATGGCATAATAGGCTGTAAATGAATTCAGACTGATGTTTTAAATCTTTATGTTGTCACTTTTTCTGTGTGTGCTCTAACAAGTGTCTTAATTTCATATTTTATACTTGAAAAATATAGATATGGTAGCTTTATTATGTGGTTGCTATGAAGATTAAATAAGATAATATATTTATAGCATTAAGCAAAGGGCAAGTACAGTATATGCCAAAATGGTAATTATTGTGTCCTTTTTAGTCTTCTTATTGTTATTTTTATTTTCATTAATACACATATATGTCTAAATTCAAGATCAACTTGAACAAAAAACCTGTTTTTACCTGTCATTGGAAGAATGCAAATTTTCTGGAAAATATTTCTAAACAATGATAATATTCATACTGATTAAACACAGGTAAAAAATTTATTTGCATTTTCTTATTTGATACTGCAATCTTCTGCGGTAGATTTTTTTTTAAGTTTAGGAAAATCTTGGCCTTATTTTTTTTTCTTTCTTTTAAACACATCTATGTTTATAGAAGCAAACTGGTATCAAAAGATAATAAAGATTTATACACGTTGATAATAAACACACATTTTTCCAATTTTGAAACAGTCATCATCATTGGTAAAAATGACCAACATAAGCTAGGTCTGACTGAAGTATCAAGATGTTCACTTATGCTTATAAAAAATGCAAATACAGGCCAGATGCGGTGTCCCACACCTGTCCTTCCAGTGCTCTGGGAAGCCAAAGTGAGAGGAGAGCTCAGGGTCAGCGGTCACCTCCACTTCCATGAGCAATAGTCTTATTTTTTCAAGCAGTTTTTCTGACCCTCAGTTTTTCTGTCATCTAATTATGTAACTCAAATGTTAAATGACTTGTTATTGTCCCACAAATCACTGACATTCTCTTTGCCTTTGTAACATCTTTCTTTACTCTTGATGCTTCAGTTTATATATTCTATTGTTTCCCTTCAAGTTCATTGATCTTATCTTCTGCAGTGTTTAATCTGCTGTTAATCCCACTAAATGAAATTTTATTTTAGATATCTTAGTTTTCACCTCTAGAAGTAGTTTGGATACTATTTAATTTTGTATTTCTCTCATTATATTTATATTTTTCTTTCAATCTGTGACATATTTATATTTATAATAATGTTTTGAACTTCCTATGTGTTAACTCCATCGTCTGTCATTTCCAAGTCTGTTTCTATTAACTCAGTTTTCTCCTGAGCTGAGACACATTGTCCTATCTCTTCTCATGTCCACTAATTTTTTATTGCTTACCAGATATTATGAATTTTATTTTGTTTAGTGCTAGATTTCCTCATATTCCCCAAAAGAGAGTTAGAATTGTTTCTGTTAGACAATTAAGTTACTTGTGAATCAGACTGATTCCTCTGAGGCTTACTTTTAAAATATGTTTAGGGTGAGTTTGGAGTTGTCTTTACTCTAGAGTTAATTAAGATCTGTTACTAAGACTTGACCCTTCTGTGCTCTCGACCAAATAACCTATGTATTCAAAAGATTGGTTGATGAAAATTCAAAAGATTCTCAGACCTGTGGAAGTCCTAAAAAGTCTTTTACTTACAATTCTCTAGGAATTATTTTTTCTAGAAGATGTTTTTTACTTGGCCATGTGAAATTTCATACTACATATGTGGAGATTGCTATCCAAAGATTCAAGGGAACACTTATGTAGATTTTCTAGAGTTTTGTATAGTTCCTTCCTCTCTGATAGTCTGCCCCACATATTCTAGCAGCCTTGTTCTCTCCAAACTCAGATCTTTGTCTCCTCAAATCCTCAGATCACTAAGTTCTGTTTAGGCTGTGCTTCCATGTACTATGGTCCAAAAATTGCATTCAATTCAGAATGTTCTCTTTATTTGTTTTTCTTGTCTCATGAATTACAGTGCTTCCCTGCCTGTTTTTTAATGTCTGAAAATTGTTTTATATATTTAATCCAGTTTTCTATTACAGTTGGCAGACAGTCTTATAGACATAATTCTTTCATAAATAGAAACAGAAGTCAAGGTAAATATTATTTTAAGCTTATTTTTTCAAAGGAGGAAACTGAAGCTTATAAAATTTAAATTATGTGATCTGAGTGCCAGACCTCAGATGTAAGTACAAATGTAAAACTTAAGCCTGTGTTACATACTTATGAGTACAGATTTATAATAACATGAAAATCATGCATAAGCCACAGTGATTCTTCAAGGAATTTGGTGATCAAAAGGACCTGGGTATCTGGATTTAAAAAAAAAAAAAAGCACACTCACATGCATGGAATATGGGTTGAAGGGTAAGTTTTAGACACCAGATTATTGAAAGACCTGTCTTCAAGTTGAAAAGCTAAAGCAGTGCATCTGATGTCAAGAATTTGAGACCCATATGGGCAAAGATTAAAGTTTGAAGAGGATCTTCACATGATAACAGCGCCTTAGGCAAGTTTGTGTTTCACTGGAGAAGTCAATGATCCAAGGTATTGTGAGATTCACTAAGAATTCTATGATCTAGGGGATGCAAAACCCTAACTGACAGCAGAAATTAGTGTGAGTACTAGAGCAAGACCGAGTCTTTAGGTAAAGAAGGTCAAATACTTGAATAGGGAATGCTATTAGGGAAGTATAAGCTGTGACTTATAGTCTCTACTTGGAAAACCACAGCAATCTTGGTTTTTACTGACTCTTATCCTTGGTCAGTTTGCTTTAAAATATTAGACTATGATTTCATCCCAACTAACCAAGCAATAACATTTAAAACCAGGGAGATTTTCAAAAGAAATATTAATCTCAAGGAAGCCAAGTCTCTTATTTGTGTTCACTTACATATATACCACACAATTTTAAAAAATCCTTTTCATTTTAATGTTTTTACATAATTTCCATGGAAACACATTTTTTTTAATTTCAGAAAAAATTAAATATGTTTTTATTCTATTCACTTAGACATTCTTCCTCTCAGAAGGACCTGAAGTACTATGAACAGTGAAATCACTCGTGTGTGTATATATGTAGAGACAGAGCACACTTATTGTCTCTAAAATTAATGTAAGATATACAGAATTTTAATTGATTTAAAGTCCACTTCATGACCGAGTGTGGTGGCTCAAGTCTGTAATCCCAGCTCTTTGGGAGGCCGAGTCGAGAGGATTGCCTGAGTTTATGGGTTCAAAACCAGTCTGGGCAACTTGGCGAGACCTCGTCTCGATAATAAATCAAAAACTTAGCCAGGCATGGTAGCACTCGCCTGTGGCTTCAGTTATGTGGAAGGCTGAAATGGAAGGATCTCCTGAGCCTAGCAGGTCGAGGTTGCAGTGGCCGTGAGCGTGCCACTTCACTCCAGCCTGGGCGACAGAGTGAGACTCTAACTCAAATAGCAAAACAAAAAAAAATCCACTTAATTATGGGTCAACTGTATAGCTGTAATACTTATCCAGCATGTCTTGAGCAAATTATATTTTAATCATACTCTGGGAGTTACTGGGGAAAATACATTTTCTGCCCTATACATGTTTTCTCACAAGAAAATATAAACTCTGTGCATTGATCAAAATTAATCACATGAGACCAAACCAAGTTGTTATAAATTGTAGGTAGGAATGAAAAACTACCCTAAAGTAAATGTTCTGCAGTGTGCTAAATTAAGATGGTTTAGTAAGGCATTAAGGAGAAAAAGCTTTAACTGAAAAAAATCAAACATTCTACAAAAATCTTTCTTGTGTTCAGATATCTGTGTGAACACCCCAGTAAATGTGTTGGAGTATGAGGTCATCTATGTCTAAAGTGTACATGGGGAAGAGATCTGCACTTCCGTAATTATTATAAATCCTTCCAAAATCGCTATCATGTCATTAAGATTTCCCTGTTTCTTTATAAACAAAAAATCAGAAATATGCTATTCAATATCCCTAGATTTGGTTGATTTATTTTTTCTGATATAAAAATATAGAATGGGCAGATGATATAAATATTTTATTTCTAGCACCGCAGAAATTTCATTGTGATAAATTTTCTTGAATTGTAGAAAGTAGTCATGAATTCACTGGATAAAATAATAATTGATTTTTAAAAGGTTTCAAATAACTGTGTGACTTTTTAAAAATGTAGCTTCAGCTGTGGAGGCACAGGAAAGGGTCAGAAAGAACTTTAAATAACTTGTAGTTTAACTTCATTTTACAGGTGAGAAAGTTTGCAGACAGGGAACATAATTTATAAGTGGCATTTTGGGGACTTGAACTATGGATGTTGGGTCCCAAATCTAGAATTATCTTTGCTTAACCAAATTGTTTTAGTAGTCCTACCATAAATCATTGTTTTAAAATCTATATAACTTTTGGAATATTCCTTTATCATTTCATAGGCCAGGTTTCACAGCTGTTAAATTGAAATAATTTGTAGGAATAAAGGAGAGAAGCTATATAAAACACAGCACAGTGCCTACTCCATAGTTAACTGAAATATGTATTGATTTTTATTAGTGGTTTAACATACTGGTGCTCTTGTTGGCATCATCTAAGTGAAAGACTCATTACTGTTACAGTTATAAAAATAACTAATATTTATTGAGTGTTCTCTATGCATCAAGTACTGTTCCAAGTGTTTTACTTGGATCAATTCATTTCTTACAATAACCTTACTACATATTTTAACAAAATAATTCTTCCCTTATTGGGCCAAAATGAAAATGATCTTCCAGTTGTTCTGTCATGTTTTTGAACTAATAAGTTCTTGCTATTGTCAGTTTCATTTTCCAGCTTTGGCATAGGACCCAAAAGAATGTCAAGGGTTTCTGTAAAACACTTCTGTCCTTCCTGCTTCTTATTGCCATAGTTCTTCTTATATAAAAGAATCATATTAAGGAGAAAAGCACACTGTTAGAGAATGAGGATAATGTTTAACTCTCTGGATCTTGGCTTATCTACTAAGAAAATTATGGTGGAGGGGTGAAGAGGACATAGAAAATTTTAATGAATGATCTCTGCAGAGTTTGAAAATCTAACATCTGTGTTACATTTTTTATTTTAAGACAAGTAGATTCATTCTCTCATGAGAACCATGTGTCTTTCTATCTTGCATGGTTTCTCAGTGAAACTTTGTAAGAAGTTAAGAAATTCCAACAAGCTTGAACATAGCCTGATTCACCTATTGTCAGCCTTATTCGGTCCTAAATTTGGGTGTCTTAATATGAACATCTATTTTTTCCTCTATCAGCTTGCTGCACAAACTTTCAATTCAGTGTCAATGTCCAATTATATTGCTGATAAATATCGTTAGTTGTATACAAGGATTTCATACTTTACCCTTATTTAAGATTCATTTTGTAGCTGATAATATTGAGGCATGTCATAGGTTTACAGAATTGACTTAGAAATTCACAAAGTTTCCCAAGGCTACTTAACCTACTTAAAAATTGCATGAATTCATCTTTACACATAATTTCCAGTCTTTTTCTTTAAGTTACAAAGCATAGTTTAAATATTTGTGATTCTCTTCTCTCTCTCTTAGCTATTATATTGGAAAATATTTTTTCCCTTAGGCTATTTTGAAATTATCAGTCACAAAGAGGTTTGAAAAGCACATGCTTGAAAATTTTATGGAGTTCATCAGGATTTGGGCAAAAATTATCAAAATGTAAAATAAAAAATAGACAAAAACTTGGCCGGGCTCGGTGGCTCAGCCTGTAATCCCGCGCCTTGGGAGGCTGAGGTGAGTGGATTGCCTGAGCCCGCGGGTTCGAGACCCGCCTGGGCAAGCGAGACCTCATCTCTACAATAAATCAAAAAATTAGCGGGGCGTGGTAGCGCGCGCCTGTAGTTCCAGCTACTTGGAAGGCTGAGGCAGAAGGAACGCCGGAGTCCAGCAGGTCGAGGCTGCGGTGGCCGGGAGTGGCCACTGCACTCCAGTCTGGGCGACAGAGTGAGACTCCAACTCAAAAAAAAAAAAAAGAAAAAAAAAAGTCCAGTCTTCAGTTGCAAATGGGGTCACCTCAGCCCTCATTTCTCTCAGATAACATTATTCAAAGCAATAGCTGATGGGTGTTAGGAATCCTCACCTCCAAGTTGAGTCCTGTTTAGATCTGGCTAGAAGCTATTGTGATCTCAGGTCAGTATCTTCTTTAACAACAATAACAAAAATGCAAGTTGAGAAAATTCAAATCCATACCTGAACAATTTCTATTTTGCGGGGAAAAAAAACATGAAAAATTGTACATATCCCATGATAGGTGGTGTGACTTGGTCTGGATCTACCCGCATTTGCTGATCTGAAGAAAAAAAATACAACCAAAATAAGGCAAGTAAAGAGAATACGTATTACAGAATTACAGTCTGTAGTTATTTCAGTAGACGCAGCTGAGATTGGACAGCCTCAGTGGCTCATATCTCTGTAGCATTCAAATTGATGGAAATTGGTGGATTCCTGGTATGTAATCCTTTTTAAAGTTCTTAAATAAGAGTTTAGGGTTCCTGCTGTAATATGCCAATGTCAGTTTAATGGAGGATGGATAACTTATCCCTCCACCTCCTCCACATTATCTGCTCACATAGATCATAAGTCCTGTAATGCATGAATTGGTGTCAGAGATTAAATTCATTGAAAGGAAATAGGTACGAATTAAAATGAAACCCACATTATACTATCTGCTTTTTCTCAAACGGTATTTAGAAGAGTAACAAGAGCATTTCTATTTTAAACCGCAAAGTCTCTCTCTGGATTATCTAGTCGTCTGGTATAGATGAGGTTTTTCAGGAGTTCTTAATCAAAAATGATTTCAGAGGTTGAGTTTACTTGAGTGTCAAAATGTGTCCTGAAACAAATCCATTCATTTAATTTCCTTGATTTTATGAAAACTACTCAAAATAATTAGCTTTACTTTCTGGTTTCATGAGGATATGATGTCCAAATATTTAAAATATTTACATATTCAACTGAACTGCTCTCTATTCAGTTTGTGGTATAGTCAATCTGAAACAAAACCAATTCTCTTGGTCTTCAAATGCTGGGTAGTCATAGTAATGTTACATTTTCTGTTACCAAAATGGCTGTGATTAAACACACTGGATACAGGTGTATGCAAGCAATTATAATTATCGTATTTGTAACAATGATCTCTATAAAGTTAGAGAACAATATTTTGATTTCCCCCTACACAATTTAGTTTTACTCAAGTCTTTCTTTTCCTTCCTTCCTTTCTTCCTTTCTTCCCTCCTTCTTCCCTCCCTCCTTCCCTCCCTCCCTCTCACCCTCCCTCCCTCCCTTCCTTCCTTCCCTCATTTGTTTTTTCATTCCTTTTTTTCCCCCTTAATACATATGAGGAGAATAAAACTACGGATAAACTATCTCCTAACTCCTAGAGGATTATGGAGAACAAAGCAAAGTTACCATGATAGGAAGATCAAACCATTGTCCTCTATCTCTCCAGACTTCCAGGTACAATAATTTTATATCTTATGCAGAATGATAGCTTTGCAATATTATCTGCTGGGCAGGGAGCTACACTTTCTTCCTACTGTGCTGAGACTGGGCTTGGTGAGGGGATTTGGATTGGCCAATGGGAAGTGAGTGATGTAACAGTGGTCCAACCCGAGGCCAAAGTCTTATGTTTCCCCTCCCACACCCGAATTCCTGTGATCTGCCTTCAGGTGAGCATATCCTATAGAGCCATTAATAAAAAACAGAATGGGGTGACACATGAAACTTAAATGGGCACCAATTACGGCTTGAAGCAGATGGCACCAGTTCTCCTGCAGAACCATGAGCCTTCCAATGTTTTCTGTCATCAGTGGCTGGGTTTGGGGGTGATCTCAGCATTATTCTGGTGATTGCTGCATAGTAGACGATATAACCATGGTTTGTCCAAATAACCACAACTTGCCTGAAAATCTTTTGGCTAAAAGCACAACAGTTCAAACACAATAATTATTTTGCAAAGCCTCAGGTGCCTGCAACAACCACATTCCGTTCTGAGGAAAACTCCAAACTCCATCACGCACAGTCCTCTAGGGAGAGACCAGATCTAGGTGGTTTCTTACACACCCATTTCTTACCAACATTTTGGAAACCTTCAGCGAAAGGGGAGAGCCTTGCCTGGTGGTGAAAACATAGGAGAAAACATAACCAAGAGAAGGAAGCAGAAGTAGGGAAGAATAGTGAAGTTCTGAGCACAGGAGGGCTATAAAGTGATGGTCAAGCAACACTGTCTTTCAACCTTTCTTCTCTCTATGAATCTGGCTATACTGGTCCCTGCTCTTGCAGTGAGGCCTTTATTAGTGATCCCAGCTGAATATCTGTTCAACAAAGTGGCATCTTGATGAGGATTACCCAGCTTTCTAATTTTTATATGTATTCTCATAGTTTGAGTCGAATGGACTGATATTCTTCTGGCTTTGAAACTGGGAAAATTTTATCAACATGCTTGTCATGAGGGGCTGAATTATTTACTTTGTCAAGGTGCTAGTATTAATGCTAATACTAGAACATATCTACATTGCAGGTTCAAAACACACTCCAGTTGTTTTGAGTGTTATGCATGCTATTTTTTTTATTGTTGCTGATGGTTTTATGATGCTTGAGCATCTGGTTGGTGCCAGGTGTTGTATTATGTGCTAGGGATGAAAAATGCAGAGTCTCTTCCTTTAAGAATTCAGTTGGGAATATAGACATGTACAAAGATAGTTTCAATGCAGTCTATTAAATATTACTATATACTGTGTGTTAAGGAACCATAGAGGAGGGGCACAGCAACTGCTTCCCGGAATTCACAAGAGTTTTAAATAGCTGGCTTGATCTTCTTTCTATAATTTTTTTAAAAAAGAGTCTCCAAGTTTATGCTTTCATTCGTTTACTCTACTGCATTTTTGCCTGCTTTCTTAGTGTGAACATCCACAAGTTCAAAATGCCAAGAAGAAGTTCAAAGTAACTTCTGTGAAAAACCCTTCTATCCACTTCAGGGGTGATGAAATCCTCACAAAAAAGGAGAAATAGGAAGAGAATCGCTGAGGGGGGTAGACCAGTAGACTGCAAAAGTGTGTTTGGCCTGAGTCCAATCTTCACAATTCTGCATTAGACCTGTGCACTAATTGTCACGAATTCCACACATATTAGGGATGTGTATTCAAATAAATCCTTAAATTTTTGTAAGGTTGGTCATAAATTAGTTTTCATTATCTTACTTTCAGGATAATCCACGCCACTAGAGTATAATTTCCAAACAGCTAAGAAATAAAAGTCAAGAAGACTCAAATTGAACTTGAAATGCTTTCCCTCCAGAAAGGAGAAAGACAACATTAGTATTAATAGCATTTAAACTATTGTGTAAAATATTGACATTTTCCACTTAAAATGAAATTTAATAATGTATAGAAGAGGAATGCATACATTAGTGTTTCAGAAGTATAGAAGATGAAAGATAATGAGGCTTTTGTCTTTGTAACATGACTGAAAATCAGAATATTCTAAAGTAGAATATTCTAGAGTTTTATAAGCTTAGTTCTGTCATCTTTAGCACATGGTGTCTAGGTTGATCTTACAGAAAACTTCAGCGGGATATATTTTAAAACTTTCCAGTTCAATAGTGTCATTCAAGAAATGTGACTTCTTCACATAGTTGAAAATAAGGTTTACATTTTAAAATGTTATTAAAAATAAAACTAGACTCTTGTTCATATTATATTCTGTATTTATACATGCACGCTTCTTTTTTCTTACTTATATTTGAAATTTTCAGATCTGTAGGCCAGGATGTAATCCTAGCACTTTCACACTTTTGACATCTCAAGAGTAACAACCAACAAAACAAACATAGTGCTCACTTAATTTGCATAATGTTCAGGAGTCTAAAGAGATTAAAGTAAATGTTTCAAAAAAATTAAAATATCTTTCAAGGAATATGCTTGCCTGATATTTAAAGCTGTTGATGTGATTTTACTTAGAAGGCAACTTTTAATATTGCCAATTTTCATGTCCGTTGGAATTATTATCGCTGAAAAAATTCACTTAACTTTTTCATATATGGTGAATTGTAATTGTCCTAATCTAGATTAACCTTTCCAAATCTTCTTTTATTTTTTTCTCTCTTGTAGGCAGCCTTCTGAGATGATGCCCCATGTTCCCTGCTCCCCTACCTTCATGCCTTGCATAATTCCATCCTTTTAAGTGTAGGCTGGAAGTAGTGACTTGTTTCTAAGGAATGGCATATGCCAAGGGTTAGAATGACGCTTCTGAGATTAGGTTACAAATACCCTAATTTGTTGCCTCTCCTCTTTCTCTTTCTTCTCACCTGTAAGCTGCCCTATGGAGAGGCCCACATGACAGGGAACTGGCCAAGCGCCAACAGAGAATGAAGGCCCTTAGTGCAGCTGTCCATGAAGTGAGTGAGCTTGGAGACTGATCAATCTAGGCTTGACATGCCTGAAGTCTCAGATGACTTCAGCCCCATGAAAAACTCTGAGCCAGAGGGCTGAATGGAGCCATGCTACAATTCCTTACCCACAGAAGCTGCACGGTAATAAATGTGATTGTTTGTCACCATCACATCATGAAATAATTTGCTGTATGTTGTATCAGTTCATTTTGCATTGCTTTAAAAATACCTGAGGCTGGATAATTTATAAAGAAAAGGGTTTTGTTTGGCTCTTGGTTCTGCATGACACTGGCTTCTGCTTGACTTTTGATGAGGCCTCAGAAAGCTTGTATTCATGGTGGAAGGTAAGAGAAGACATCATGTCACGTGGTGAGAGCAACAGCAAGAGAAAGAAGGAGATGTCAGGCTCTTTTAAACAACTTCTGTGAGAGCAAGAACTCACTCGTTACTGTGAGAGTGATATCAAGCCATTCATGAGAGATCCACTTCCATGATTAAGTCACCTCTACCAGGATCCACATTTAATATTTGGGTTCATATTTCAACATGAGATTTGGAGGACAAACATCCGAACTACATCACATGGCAATAGATAACTACAGTACTCTTCTCTTACAGTGAATACCTTTCAAGATCCTCAGTGGATGCTTGAAAGCATGGATAGTGTGGAACCCTATATATACGATGTTTCTTATACATGCATACCTATGATAAAGTTTAGCTTATAAATTAAGCATAGTGAGAGATTAGCAACAATAACTAACAATAAAATAGAACAATTATAACAATATACTGTTATAAAAGTTATGTAATGTGCTCTCTTTCACTTAAAATATCTTCTTGTACTGTACTCACTCTTCATCTTGTAATGATGTGAATGACACAATGCCCACATGGTGAGATGAAGTGAGGTGGGCATTTTGATATAGCATTAGGCTACAGTTGACATTCTGATGATACATCAGGAGGATCATCTGCTTCAGATGTTCCAAAATCATCAAGCCATGATGATGTCAACAGTTGGATGCCAGGAACAGACAATGTCAATGACTAATGAGTGGGTAGCATATACAGTATGGAGATGTTGGACAAAGGAATACTCTACATCCCTGGTGGGATGGAGCAGGATAGCATGAGATTTCATCATGTATGCAGAGGCACACAATTGAAAACTTATGAACTGTTTACTTCTGAAACTTTACATTTAATATTTTTGGATCCCAGTTGACCATGAGTAACTGAGGCCACAGAGGGCAAAACTTCAGATAAGGGGTGACTACTGTAATGCATTAATTATATACCATTTCTGAAGGTGAGCAACTTCAGAAACACTATAGAAAGTACTGTGTTCTACCTTTTGATATCTAGAAAGAACTAACTAGGTATTTACTGAATATTGACCAAAATTACCTTAATTGTAAATTAAGCACAGATCAGTTCCTGGGAGTACTAAGATCAACACACATGCTTTATGGTGGTGTTTGAAATATTTCTGATGATGACTTTTGGCAGAATAGTCTTCATGTCCAATATTGACCACTGATTTATTATATGATTTTGAGGGGGTGACTTAGTCTTTTTGAGTCTATTGTCTCATTAACTAAATGGAAATAATAAAATCTATCTTGCAGGACTTCTGTGAGGATAAAATAATGTTTGTGGAGAATGTGACATTTAGAGGGGCTTATCCACCACAAATATTATTTTTGTGTCCTCAGTCACCAAGGAGCTCTTAATTTAATAAGGAGGGCAGACATGATTGTGACAAATATGTCCATGTCGTAATAGAGGGGATTCACTGCGCAATACATAGGCTAAGGAACAATCACTTCTTCCTCGAAATATTAAGAACATTTTCAATCAGCTTCCTCTTAACAGAGAAAAATTTAAAAATGGATAGGATAATAGTGGTTTTTCCCCTTAGCAAGTCATTAGCTACTTTTGAAGGCAAGGCCAACCTTATCAGTTACTAATGGATCTTCCAAAGTACAGTTAGGAGAAAAAGAACATGCAGGTTTGATTCAACTATAAACAATGCAAAGAAAAAGATATATGGTGTCAAAAATGTATACACATTTTAAGAAAGGAAAAAAAACTATTAAAATTGTAATACTCAATATATACCTATATCAAAAGATGAATACAAGTCACGTTTGAGTTCTGCAATTACTAGAGATGCTCAAAGTGGTTAGCATCAGCATCCAGACACTTCTGATTATGGCAAATTAAATGTAATACATGGATAACATCTCTTAAAATGTGTAAACCTTTTTTTCGGCACCCCCGGTGTGTGTGTGTGTGTGTGTGTGTGTGTGTGTGTGTGTGTGTGTTTGTGTGTGTGTGTGTCTTACCTAATGAATGACTGGCTTTATGGCTTTACTTCATTGTACACAGTCTTTGATAATAAATGCCAGTTCTGCATGACATAAAAAATGTTCATTAAACGTTTCTTTGGTCTAACTTTCAGGAAATGAGAATTTAGATAAGGCCCAAATAGCTCATAAAAATGTCTTATTGCAAACGGCTTTGCTTTGGATGTTCAATTACCATTCTTTTGAGCTGCATTTCTGCAACTTCACTGGGTAGCTTGAGTTTCTCATCTTTTGACGTTCAATTACCATTCTTTTGAGCTGCATTTCTGCAACTTCACTGGGTAGCTTGAGTTTCTCATCTTTTGACAATCTCTCTCTCCCTACACACACAACACACACAAACATATGCATACACATATACATACATAATACAGATGTGTATGTATACATACACACATTTTCAGCTGAATTCTTTGCAAATATACAGGGAAAATTTACTTTTATGTTTCTTGTTTTCTTTTTGTCTGTTGTTATATTGCAATGTCTAAATAAATGTTGTGCTACTTCAATGGATAGAGTAGAATCAAATGCAGTTCCTAATGTCCTCATTTAGAATCAGTAGCTTTTTGTAAGAAAGTAGCTGAGCCTCTGACTCTTTCTGGAGTCTTCCGCTGAAAAATGGGCAGCAGCAACCACTTTCTTAAGTATAAAGCAAAAATATAAGGCCTCCCAGATACTCCTAGTAGGCTGTATATACCACAAGTTTATGTCTCCAAAGCAGTAATTCTGTATTCTATAGTTTCTCTGTTTCTGGTACATGGATGGAACATTCTATGCAAAATAAAATATTTTTATTGTCATTGCTGATTTTGTCCATGGCAGTAGGTAGCCCATGTCGTTTAACTCTGTCAGAATTGCATAGAGTTGTAATGAAGAGATTTTTATTGTAAAGTTCTCCTCCATTCCTACTTCTTTTGGGGGTAGTATTCATATTTTTGCTGGTTTATCAAAGAGAATGAACAAACTCAAGCAAACTACCTTCAGGAGACTTTCAGATAAAGGAGGATATGTACTAGAATTTCCATGATTGTTTTTACCACCAAAAATTGTTTAAAAAATCAAATACTGATCAGCTGTCAAAAATATGTGTTTCCCAGTATAAATATATCATCTTTAGGAAGATAATATTCCTTGGACTACTACTATGCAGTTCTCTTGAGTGAGTGCTTTATGGAGCATTAGTGGATTAATGTGTTGATATAAGCTGTTTTGGTATGTGGAAATTCAATGTAATTTTTTTCCTTCTGCACTGTCTACCTCTAGTTTGTAGTTGGCCATATCTACAGACTATTACTATGTATATCACTTATTGTATTCTAACAATTGTGAAAGGCTTTATAACATTTGCCACACCTTTAATTAAACAAATAAACTCCTGAAAGATCTTTTTTATTAGGTTATTTATAGTCTTATGACATACTATTTCCTCCTTAAAAATTATCTTTATTCACAATATAGGATGGAGAAACACATTGAAAAGAAAAAAATAACTATGCATATATTGCAAGATAGCAAAACTTTATGAAAATTTTTATCATGGCATAATTTTTTATGTTTTTAGCTAGGTAAGCATAAGTGAAAGTTAAACATTTAAACACAGCTTTTTTCCTTAACCTTGACATAGTTTTATGCTTTGAAATAGTCAAAATAATTTTCATATGAACAAAAGTGAGATAATTCTCATTCATTCTGCAGTTCTGCATGGTAATTTTGCTGAAGTTAAGTGGCAAGATGTTATTTATTTCTTTAGTGTCATCTTATTTTTTTTCAATTTGTCCAATTAAGAGACATGAAAGAGGTAGCAGACTCACTATTTGTTACAGAGTTTAAAATCATACAAAGGACAGGCAAAAAAATTTCAGGAAGCATCCCTGCTCATAATAAATAGAAAATGCCAATTAGTGAATTAAGTGTTCTTAAAATATAGTAAGTACTCTCAACCACCGGACCTATTCAAAAGTGGCTGAGGTATCAATTTTCAGAAAGGATTTTCTAACAGTGAACTGGATGGTCACTACATTAAGACTCAAAAGCCAGATTATAACATGAAAACGCTATTGGAGTTTCATGAAGATAATTATTTTATCACCATCTACACTAGATTACGTCTTATTATATTCAAATATTTTAGCACAGCATAATTACTGAGATTGATTTGCAGTTATGATTTGTGTATTCAAAGAAGACTGTGGCTATATCGCCTGTTAAAAGCTCTTTGGGCAAAAACTCAAATGGCCTTAGACTCAGCGTACTCCATGACATTATTGGCATCAAATTTGAATGTCACAAACAACTAGAAGTATCCACTAGAGAGATAAGAGTATTTATTATCATGTAGGTCAATATTTTCTTTTAATAAATTAATAGAAAGTGATTGCCATCTGGATTTATTTTTATCTTCATTTTAACATCCAAGAAACTATGGTAGTGTTATGTCAGAAAGTGCTTACAAATGCTGGGAACATGCCAAAAGCATACAGGTACTATCTTGAAGGGACTAAAAAATGCATTTGTGTTATCCATGAATCCATACTGATAGTGAAATAAACAATAAAGAAGAATGGAATGGAAAATCCTTACTCACAGATAGCCAACAAAAAAATTCAGAAGGAATGCTGCAGTTAGAAAAAAACTCCATTTTGTATCCAATTAGATGCCAAAACTAGTGTGATGAACACAATGATATATGTGCAGTTTGAAATATCTGACTGATTTCTTACCAACACCACGTATGTCTTATTAATTGCAATGGGAAAGTTAGTAAAGTTAGTTTACAGGGGAAAATCTAGGACACCACCTTAACCAAGTGATGAAGTTTAACATCATCAACAATGAGGCAAAGAAATATCATGTACGTCCTGACATGAGATATTGGAGAGAGCAGCCCATCACTCCAGTGACATTCCTGCCATAAATGAAGAAATTGAATCCAATTATCAGGAGTCATTAGACAAACTCTTGTTGAAGGGCATTCAACAAAATAACTGGCCTGTAGTCTTCAGATGTATCAACTTCACGGTAAAACAAATGAGAAACTGAGGAACTCAACCAGACTGTAGAAAATTAAAGTTATAGACAAGACCAGAAAAAAAAATTAGAGGATGTTATAGAGATAATGGGGGAAGTTTGAATATGACTGTGAATTAGATAGTAGTATTGTACCAATGTCAAATTCCTTGATTTTGATAATTGTATTAGGTCTATGCAGTTTTTAACCATAATAAACACTACACCAAAATATTTAGTACTAGATTAATGTGATATCTACAACTTAGTTTCCAATAGTTTAGAAGAAAATATGCATGATTTTTATATATAGGGATGTGTGTGTGTGTTATACTTGAATGAAAACACATAGGAGAGAGAAGACATATAGATAAGTGATAGGTAGATAGAGATAGATACTTAGATGAGAGAGAGAGAGAGAGAGAGAGACAGAGAGAAAGGAGAGAAAGAGGGAGAAGGAGAGAGAGGGAGAGAGAGAGAGAGAAAGAGAGTTGATTGCCAATGTAATAAACTGTTAATATGTCTTGAATCTGTGTGAAATTTGTGGTATACTTTGATATTTTCCGTGTGCTTGAAAAAAATACATAAAATAGAAAGAGAAATAGGTATGAAAATTGGGATAAATGAAAAATGAATCTAAACAATAATGCATCTCTGGGTAACCAATTAATTGTCTTTGAGCTCATTCTTACTAAATTTTTGGCTGAATTGACCTTAGTAGTGGATCTCACTTTCTGATGGATTTGTGCTGTCCTGTTAGGCTATCTCATACACAGAATTCAGGTTCTGGGAAAGCAGAAACGAAGTATAGGAACTTAGGATAAACATTTAGCAAGAATACAGCACAGTAACTTATAGGATGAAGTGCAAAGAAACTTACCTTAACTAGACCATATCTAATAATATTTAGGTTTCTTAAGCTGTTTGGGATTACACCATTTGTGCCTGCATAATGTCTAGGATGCCTGAGCTTCGTACAGCAGTTGCAAATTTCTGCAAAGCCCAATGCCAAAATGTAAAAGCTGGAAACGATCACACTTTTCTTGATTCAAACTTTAATAATATGCATTTTACAATGTGCTTATTTATATATGGTGAACTATAATATAATGTGATGCAAACTTCATTCTGTGGTATTCCAAATTTTACAGAAAATGTTCAAAGAAGTAGCATTATCAAATAAATGATACATGAAAAAATAATTAATTCAATCTTGACTCTCAGTAACAGAATCCAAATTTAATTGCATAGACATGAGTTGCTCAAGTTATTCATAGAGTTCAGTGTCATTATTGATTTTTCACAAATGGTATCAGCATGACTTATGTTTTGAGAAATTTAGTCCAGAAATCGTTGGTGCCAATAATCTTTGTCTGTATGGAAAAAATGCATCCTTTAGTCCCCCCGTCTGAGGGAAAACCACAGAAGCTGGGGAATGGCTAGATGCAGGAAATAGGTTTGAATAAATGTCCAATGAATTTCTTATTTGTACTTTCTAATGGGTTTTGAGAACATTATATATAGTTTTTTCAAATCAATGAAAATAATAGATGTCAAAATATTTAGTGGTAAATGAGCATATCTGTAACTTAGTCTCAAATGATTTCTACTCCTGTTCTAGAAAGCAATGTAGGGTCTTGTCTACACTAACCCCTGGATCATGCACCCACTGACTTAGATGGTAAATGAGCAGACAGCATTTAGTCAAGATAATTCAAACTGAAGAATTATGGCATTACTCTTAGACTTTTGAAATCCTAGTACAGTTACTCCTCTTCAAGACTGAAAAGAACTTCGTGGAAGAGCTCTGCTTGATGGCAGTTTTCACGTGGGTAGCTGCCTCTGATGACAGTTAGGCGGATAACTGTTTCAAATGTTTCAACAGTTTGAATAGCAAAGATAGAGGAAATGGTTCTTCCTTCAACTAGCAAGTTCCTGAAGGTCTCTTGAATCCAAAAGACATCAGGTTAGAACTAAAACTTTTTTCCTAGAAAATGAACATGTTTGTTACTCATTAAAGTGTGCGATAGTCACAGAGATGATACAAATGGCTGTTCCAATGGGAAGCTAATCACCATCATCTCCTGCTCCGTCCATTGTTTGCGACTGAAAGCTGTCCATGTGCCAATCTTGTGTAGAGTACAATGCAAACCAGCTTCAAGACAAGTCCACTCTCTGCCTGGTCCCTGCTCCATGATCACTGCCCCACGTTCCTGCTCCATTCTGTGAACTAGGGCCAAATTTTAAAAGTAACACATGATGGAGTAATTTTTAAAGTTGCGAACCTTAATTGTTCATGGATGCCTTACCTCATTTATGCTGTCTACTCTTCAACAAAACCAATATCCATACAGTTGAAATCATTTAAAATGAACAAAACTACCTTTAACATAGATGATAAATGCCCATTTGATCTTGATTGTAACACTATTTACATGTCCCATAAGATCAATAAGGGACACCACTAGCTTATTTTGTATGTTTATTGAAAACTCCAGATACTATTCATGATGTTATTTGCATCTTGCCTATTTGTAAATTACTATGACTTTTTTCACCTATAATATGAATAATGCTAAGATGGAAAAATGGAGCCCTGCCTATTTAAGTCATCACATAATTGTATATATTTTGGTAAAATAGAAGAGTTGAGACTGTTTCATTCTTAAGATAACAATTTATGAGGAGACAGACATCATCATTAACACCCACAATGTGGCTGCATTAGATGAGCAGTTTAAACTTTCTGACGTAGAAAGGACTGAATTTAAAAATTCCAAGTGGAGAATATTGTACCCCTAAGCCTGCAAGTTTTATTTGTTGTCTCATTTCCTTGTATATGTTAGTTGGAAGCATCCCTAGGAGACAGTGGAGAATGGAGACCACTAAGCGATTTTCCATACTTCCTCAAATTCAAGGGTGAGTACTTTAAAATTTAAGACCTAGCACCCTTTAATGCTTGCATACACTGCAGAGATGGATTACTTGGTATTGTTTTACATAAGTAACTGGAGTCATAAGATTTGTATTCCTGTCTTTGGATTCATGAACCATAAATCTTGAGCATGTTAGGAATGCTTGTGTGAAGATTTCATGAGAAGCTGTTGCTCTCCTGGTCTGCTTGCTCCATCAAACATCCAGATGTAATAGATCACAAAGGTATTCTAGGAGCATTACAAGCCACACAATACCATTTTCCTGCCATGATAACTCAGGGCAGTGACAGTATTGCTCTGGTCCCTTCCAGTTTCATCTCAAACATTCTGCAAACACTTCAGTGTGAATCCAAGTATGTATGTGATTTACCTTTCCATGTTAGCAAAATATCTGTTTTCAATCACTCATAACTTTGGTCTAAAACCAAACCAAACCATATGCTCTTGTGGAGAAATATACATTATAGTTGTCAATGTTTATGCTATTAATATAAATTATATCAGTTTACCTAGTTTGGAATTGTAAGAAAATCTAGAAAATGCTTTAGTTTTTAAAAGTTGAAACTTTCTTTGAGCAGCAATTCAAAATGACAAGAAAAAAAGATTTATTCTAGACTTGGAAGGTTATGTCTAGATAAGAAGCTCCTCTTAACAAAAGAGAATGGAAAACAAAAACAAACCAAACAGAAAACAAATTTTGGTTTATCATATCAACATTTCCAAAGTATTTCCAACATTTCCAAGTCTCATTTATGACTTCTATAAAACTTTAGTGACATTTTGCCTCAAATGATTCCCTTCTCTTTTGGACTTCACATAAAGTTATAGACAACAAACAAAAAAAATTTCAATAAGGCTGAATTTTTAAAAATTAAACCTCTATAGCTACATGTGTAAAAAATATCTGCTGGCTGCTAAATAATTTTTGGAATAGTCAAAAGCATCTCTTCAGATTTGTTCTCTTATTTCTAACTGTATGAATGTTCCCTATCATATGATTTAAAAAATAATATCTAATGAATTTTCTAGTCTTTATTTTCTGCATATTCTTATCATTAAAATCAGCCTTTGGGTTGAGGCTTATTGTCCTAGGTAAGAATGAACACAACAGAACCTAGCAAAATTAGAGTCAAATTTATCGCTTTAAGTACCAAAATGGAACTCTCTTCTGGCTCACAGCAAAAATATTGGTCTTGAAAACAATGCTTTTCTTATAAGAAATTGGTACTTGAGAAACAAATTGATTCCAAATTTTTATTTAAATATTAAGAGGCAAAGCCTGGAGAACTCAAAATTTTAACCCTCAAGTGAGAGAAGTTCACAAATAGATGAACATCTCCCTAAGTTAAAGGAGGCAAAAGTTTTAACAGAAAAGAGTAAGGAGGAAGGGATGTCAAACCATCCTTGCTGGTAGGGTATGACAGTGTGTCCTTTCTCAGGAAGCAGATGGAACAATAAAATACAATTTAGGCATTTTTTTTTCTTATCTGAAACTGTTAGAATAAGGAGTCTCTTCCTTCAGAAGGGAACATAAACATGTATGAGATGGCCATGGAAGCATAAAAATGTCAGTCAGAAAAAGGGATGAATTTCCCTGGGGCCACAGAGAGGTATAGGGAAGCTTTAGAAGGGTTTCATCTTGGCTTCCAGGCCCAAGATTACCCTCACAATTCAACTGGAATGAATAGGTAACATCATGAAAAATTAGATCTCCCCAAAGGAACAGAAAGAAGAGAGAAAATATACTGGTATATCTACCTCTAGGAAGCGATCGCAATGACTTCCCCGTGATTAGCAAAATGAAGGGTCCAGTCAAATGGAGCCTTAAGAGCGAAACAGCAGACAGAGACAGCGTCCCACAGATTCTACTTTTAACTTGCTATAAGTGATAGAAAGTATAAATGCATTAACCTCTCAAAAGTTAGTTTCCATGAAGAAAAAGAGGGACGAATTAATGCCTAAATTTTAAGGTTGTAAGAAGGATCTGTATAATTATATAGAAAACAGCACATAACAGGCATTCAGTAAGTTGTAGATAATATTGTTGCTGAAATTGTAGCTAGGGAAAAAAAAAGACGATGATGCAGGTTATTCACTATGATCATTAGATGTCATAACTTAATTAGGTGAGATGAGAATCATCTCTGCCCATCATCTTTCCTGATTAACCTATGACCACGATTACACTGAAACAAAACAAAACAAATCACAAGACATTGTAACCGGAATAGCATTAACTTCAGACTGATTATTTTGTCATGGCCATCATAAAGATCACAACAATGCATGGTAAACCACTCCAAGTTGCCTACAATTTCTTAAAATAGGAAATCTCTTTAAGACAAACTTGTGCACGGGAATGCAACTTGAAATGAAAACCAGTTAAGTTTGTGGATCTTATGACAGTAATGACATCTAAGTACCTATTTAAAGGGTCATGGGAGTCCCTATGATTGAATACTCTAGTTAAGCGATCAGGACCAATTGCAGTGATGATTTAAACAAAAAGGGTCAAATGTAGTGGTCTGAATAATCTGCTCCATGTGTTGCCCATGGATCTGCAGTATCAGCATCACCTGGAAGCTTGTGAGAAATGCAGAGTTTCAGGCCCTACCCCAGCCCTGCTGAATCAGCATCTATATTTTAACAGGTTTCTTAGGTGCTTATGGACATCTTAAAGTTTGAGAAGTGTTGGCTTAGACCAATTTCCATACTAAAATTCTAACATTTGCATTGCACAAAGCAGGAGAGATAATTTTAAATAATGTGTTTTAATTAAGCTTATTTTTATGAAATGTATCATGAATAGACAATTTATATTATAACATACAGTTGCATAGACTTCAGAAATAGAGAAATAAATGAATAAAACCTCGTGAAGAGTTGTGTAACTGTAACATAAAATGAAATTCATATGCCATAAATATCAGATTTTGTTTGAAATTATAACATTGCTTTCAGAAATTGGTAAATTTAAGGCCACTGTTTTGGGAATAAAATACCAACATTCTTTTCTGTTGTGTCACTTTTTTGCATATTTGTATATTGTCCATGTCCTTTTGTCACCAAGCCTAGACACTACTGAGTTATGACCTTCTATGAAAAACCACAGGCACAGATTTTAGTTTAAGATAATTAAAATGGTTTGCAAATAAATGATGCCAGCATCCAAGATATAAATTATTTTTAGCTTATCTAATGAAAACCACGTATTTTGTTATAAACAATCTGATCTACCTATTGATGATGATTATTCTAAAACATCATCTGCTAAAATGCTTAAAAATGATGCTTAAAAAACACATCAATTATCATATTGCACTAGCACTATTATATGTGTGTGTCTGGTTTCCTCACCAAACAGGGAAACTATCTCCCTTATCTTTATTTTTCCATAGTATTACTCATTGCCTGGCAGGTAGTGGATGTTCAGTTAATATTATTAAATTAGTAATGAATGATTGCAACATGCTATATATGCTTTTATTTTTTTGTTACTTTTTTTGGTAATAGTTTGTAATAGTTAATAGGTCACTTAATATCAGGAGTTTAAAAAGATGAAGTTTTCCAAGTAAATTCAGTTTGTGGTGCTTTGCTTTCTTTTTTATTATTTTTATGTGTAGTTTGTTAAATTTAGTGAAATAATATAACAGACATTGTATTATCTTTCAGGCATTCTAAAGCCTGTGATACCTATTGACAGGTTGGTGATGGTTAGAAGTGGAAACCAGACATTTACATTTAATTACAAACCTGCAGTTTCCTTCTGACCTGCTTTTCAAGTTCATTGTTAAGTGGATTTGGAGCAAACTGTGTTCTATTCTGTATTCAAAGTAACATATTTTTGGACAATTAGGCATTGTAAGTAGTATTTTAAGTAGTATGGAGTGGTTTTCCATCTCACTTTTTTTTCTCAAAGAAATACATTTTAGTTTTCTAAGGACCTTGTCAGTGCTTCATAATCAGCCAGATTCTACTTTTTAATGGTTTTTGCTTTTATTTTTACATCTTATATTTTTGTTTTAATTTTTGAAAATTATTTTACCTTTCATCCTTGATCATTTGGGAGCTCATAACATGACATTGATCACAGGGAAAAAACAAAACAAAAACAAAATCCAAGAAAATAAAGTTCTGTTTAAACTAAAATCTGAGGATTTAAATGCAGTTCACATATTATTCACCTGGAACATCATCAGTGTCCTCTGTAAAATAAAAAGCAGGTGGAAGAATCATTTTACTTAAAATAAAATGAATCAAGTTGGTATAATACAGGCACATTTTTCTCTCTAGGCACAACTCAAAGTCAACATTCCCCAACTCTCTGTTGTTTAATGAAGACATAATGAAGACTTTAATGTGTACCTCTGATTGTTCTTGTTGAACAAGATTTCCAGAAATTAAAATTACCATTAAAATGTGAAATTCTTCCCTACAAATATTGGCGACATAAATAACAGCTGTTAGATGTAATGCTATTTTAAAGAGTGTATGTAGTATGCTAAATAAATACATTGGCCAATTCTAGTCAAATTAGTTGCTCAGTTAAATAAAGAAAAAATATTAAGCAATAGCTTCCTTAATTGGAAGTTAAATCCAAGTAAATAAATTAGCCTGCCAAAATTTTGACTAGTGAGTGCTAAAGAAACCACCTGTATTCATTGCTTCCATAGTTGTTGTTTCCAGGACCATTTGGACATGACACTTCAATGCCAACAAAGTATAGAGTCAACTTGAGGAAGTAGCAATGTTTTGGGGACAACTACACTTTGGAAACCCTTTGGTTATTATTATGTGAATTAAAGTAGTCAATTAAGCATTTTAACATTTTCTTTATTCAAAGTCGGTTGAGTAGGTACTTGGGTATTCATCACCCCGATACATACATTCAGGTGAATAATGGAGATGTATCTTGATGATGTGAACTTGTGTAGAAGTTAGTAAACCCAGATTCCAATTTTGTGGAGTATATATATCAATTCGAGTCAATCTGTTAAATGTTCCATAGCCTTTTTCTCTTTCTCTGAATGAAGACACACTTACTTCCATGGAAACTATGCTAACCAGAAGATAATAGAATAACATCTACAAAGTGTGAAAAGAGGAGACAAACAATTGTTAGTTTATAATTCTATGCACAGGGAAAATATCATTTAAAAATGGGGGGGGGGAATAAAGACTTTTTAAAGGACACGTAAAAGCTGAGAACATTTGTATCCTACAGATCTGCATGTCAAGAAATGTTAAATGAAGCTCTTTAGGCAGGATGGGAATGATGCTAGATGGAACATTGAATCCATGCAAAGAGAGACAGACACAGTGGTAAATATGTGAGAGAGTACAAAAGACTTATTTGCTCACTTTAAAATTTCTTTAAAAGATAATGAACAGTTTAAAGAAAACCTTAATAATTATGAGTATACCATATACATTGAAGTAAAATGTCTGACAAAAATAGCACAATGGACGGGGGTGGGGGGTGGGGTTACTGTTTTGAGTGTTTTACATCATACCAAAAGTGGTTACTATGATTTGAAGGCATGAAAAGTTCATTATAAACACTAGAGTAGCCACCATATTTTTTTTAATTAAAAGAAGGCACATACAATATTTCATTGGTGGAGGTAAATGGGATTTTGTAAAATTAATTTTTATTTTGTAAATATGCACAAAACTTTTACATTTATTTCTCTTAAAAAACTACTTTAATTCTTTTTTTATGTCCTTTTAAATTATTTTTTTATTTTGAAGATGTGGGCTATAATTCAGGGTTAGGTATACAAATGTTCATAATGCAGGTACCCTTGTTGATGAAGTGTGCCCCCGCCCCCTCCCGGCAGTTTCCCACTACTGCCAATCCTGATGCCCCCTGCCCCAGCAATTTCCAACTACTGCCAATCCCTTTCTTATAGTATTATGATCATTGTTCAAGGTCTGTTGATGAATGAGAACATGTGGTACTCAGTTCTTTGTTTCTGTGATCGATCACTCAGTATTATAGACTTTAAGTCCATCCAAGTTGCTGCAAAGTTCATGATTTTGTCCTTCTTTATGACTGTGTAATATTTCATTGTGTCTATGTACCACATTTTTTTAATCCAGTCCTCTTTCAATGGGCAGCACGGTTGGTTCCATGTTTTTGCTATTGTAAATAATGCTGCAATAAACATGCGTGTGCCAGTATCTTTTTCATAGATTGATGGGAGTTCCTTCAGGTATATTCCCAGTGGGGGATTGCAGGGTCATATGGAAGGTTGATTTTTAGATCTTTTAGAAATCACCAAACTAATACTACTTTAGTTCACATACATATTGTGTTGATCAGTTTTATGTATTAACTTGACTGGACTAAAGGATGCCCAGGTAGCAGGAAAACATTATTTCTGGATGTGTTTTTTGATGATGCTTCCAAAAAAGATAGAATTTGATTCAGTGAACTAAGTAAAGACCATCCCTTACCCATATGGACAGGCATCATCCAATCTGTTGCAGGCCCCAAAAGAACAAAAAGATAGAGAAAAAATGAATTCACTGTTGATTTTCAAGCTGAGATGTTCATCTTCTCCTGACTTTAAACACTGGGCCATCAGACTCTAGGATTTACACTAAAGACTTACACCTCCCCGTTCCAATTCTCAAGCCTTTGGTCTCTAACTGGGATTTATACCATTAACTCCTGTAGTTCTCAGGGCTTCAGATTCAGTTGAATTATACTTGTGGCTTTCCTGGTTTTCCAGTTTGCAGATGTTCGATCATGAAACTTTCCCATCACCATAATCTTTTGAGCAAATTCTCATAAAAATTCTCCTCTTATATATCTATATATGTCTTGTTGGTTCTGTTTATACAGAGAACCCTGACTAATAGACTGTAATAAGAAGCCCAAATCAGATTACCTACTGAAATCTTCCTAAGCTTTCTATGGAAATTACAAATGTATACTGACTTCATTAAGGAGTTAAAACTGGGTGGGCTGTTAATTTTTAAATTTGCTAACTTGCTTCTTAAAAATGTGATATTTAACGTTATATGATGTGCTCTAAATAACTGTATAGTTCAATTGATATTATGGTTTTATCCCTATTTCCCCAAAATACACTCCCAACCCTCACTTTACCCAATATGATAGGGGTGGATCTTGATTTGTGTAAGTCCAGAGCAACCACCAATCTGAATGCTTCTTACTTCCCATAAAGATTTGTTGAGGTACCTCACACATTGGATACCCAGAGCATGTTGCTCTCTAGCCATGGGGTTGTTTCAGAGATAACATTTATCAATACCAATACCTATACACATGTTGGACATTCTTGGATACTGAGTTTATGAGATGTGTTTGGCAAGGAGTCAAGAAGAATACCAGAATAAAGAGAAAAAGATCGGATAGACCATGAGAATTGGAGGAAACTGGATCCAGGACCCTAACAATCTATGAAAGAGCCTACAAAGACTTTTGTTTGACATGAACCAATGATTTAATACTTAAGAACACAAATAATGGATCTTCTGTTACTTTTGGGTCCAATTTGCAACATTAATGCTTCAGAATACTTTTACAAAAGTTTTAGAAGGGTTTTCTTGGTAAAAAACATGAACCAAATTATCCCAAGATTAAGTCAATACATCAAAATTCAACAGCAAAATATTAAACCTACACTGTGTTAAAAAAATATTCAGATCTCTATTGCTTGGAGCATGAGCTCAGAAATTTTCTTGGAAGAAGTAGATCTTCAGCTGGACTTAAGATTATGAGATTCAACAGAAAATGTGAAAGGGGAGAACATAAGTCTGGAAATGTTGTGAACAGAGTGTAGAGGTAGGCATGCATAGGACATATTTTGAAAAGAAATCAGCCTCTTGTGGTGGAGAAACATTTGAATAACTTTGCTACTTTAACCACAGATTTTTTTTTTTTTTACAAATGAATTCCTTTTTCTCTTAATTTCTTTGTTTGTTTTCATATTTACATTACCTTATCTTGTTTTTCCCTTGGGTTTCAAACTAATATAGTAATGAATGAAATATTTCAATAAGTGAGAAAATTGTCACAAAAATATATTCATTGCTAACTGTCAATTTTAGCAATCAAAAGTAGTTTTTAGACACCTACCCTCAATAAAATATAGATACTAAGATATAAGATATAGTCCCCACCTTTAAATAGCCTATTATCTATGAGGGAAAAATGCTTATGTATGTGTGATTATCTCAGAAGGCAGAGTACAAAAAAGCAGCAAGGTAGCCAGCTCAGAGAAGGAGTGACCACTTCGTGCTGTGGAGATTATCACAAGTAATAGTGAAGGAGATGAATTTTGAAAGTTGGATATAGTTGCTACAGGTAGAGGTGGTGGAGAAGGAGATCTCGATGAGGAAAGTCAGAAAGGTATACAGATGAGAAGGTAAGTACACACATTTGTCTTCTTTTTCATAGCCCCTTTGCTGTCAAGCTTTTTTCAGAGTGTCAGTAAGGCCAATAATTACAATGATTATGACAAAAAGTAATTAAGGTGACTTAAGGTGAAAGGCTTTCCTGATATGCAATGATATACATTTGAAACCATCTGAAGATAAATTAACTCCCCAAGCCAAAGTAGCATTGGAATTAAATGGAGCTAGAAGAGGAGAAAGGTCCATGTCCTTGTATCTGGTCCAGGTAGAAGTTTTTTTCTTCAACTGCTGCAAAACTCACTATTGGAATGATTGTTGATTGTTCCCTTTTTTTGTATCCATTAATTAGGGTCATTGATGAAATCTCACTTTGGCAACAGTCACTCACTTTGGCAAAGCGTTATTTTGAGAATTGCTTTTATGAACCTTGCAGGTTTGAAAGAGGGCAAGTTAGTGAACAAAAGGGAAAGAGAAAAATAAAAAGGAAAAGATTCAAGGGTTAAAACAAGGGAATTTGATTTCCTTTTAATTCATTTACACTATTTTGGGATGTTTCCATGTACTTGCTTCATGGTTTTAGTTATTTTAAAACTGTTACGTTGGGAAACAAGACTGTGCTCAAATACAGGGAAAACTGTTTTCTTATCATTGTCTATTGAAGTAGAAAAATGATTTCATTTTGAAAAGGAACTTGAGGTGTGTTAGGTTTTTCTATTTTTGAGATTCAAACTGACCCTTTTTGGAGGGGATGTTTATTGGCTCAGGTTTCAGATTTTCTTTCTACATCTTTGCTGTTTTATGTGGTTTTAAATGGATAATTGGAATTAGATAGACTTCTTCTAGGAAGGAAAAGGAAACAGATATTGGTAGACACAAAAGATTCTTTTTGTTCCGCTTACCAAATGGGGGATTCTGTTAGAGATTTTGATCTGGCCAGGTACATAGTTCCTTCTCCCATTAATAAGTATGGCTTGATCCCAACTTCACTGCATTCTGTTGCTCATTGTAGGTATGGAGAATAACAATTACGCTATCCGTGTCTCCTCACTTTTTTGTCCCAAGCATGATAATCACCACGAGATACAATATATACATTACTCCCCATTTTTAAGACTGCCCTGGAATGTATTTACATAAGCCAGAATATTGTCTCAATGCTGACCTGCGTCATACTATAGCATTTGACGTAAATCATAACATTAGATCTGCAAAGAAAACATTTCCACTGAAAAGTTCAAAGTCTTAAGCTGAGTCCTTGGGTCAGCAAATACCTAGTGTTACAAAAATGTACACAAGAAAAGGAAGAAAACAACACCAATGGAACTGTGTCAAAGACAATGATGGTTTAGGGAAGGAAGAAGATAACAAGAAGAAGCATCAGGAAAATTTGATTAACATCTCTTAATGAGTTTAACACAATTAGATATTACCTCCATATTGCAGATGAAGTAATATATTTGAGGGTGTGCTATGGGCTTGTGTCTTTACAAATCTCATTTACTCCTCTCAGTTAACTATAACAATAAAGCAGACCGTATCATTTCTGTTTTATGTATGGGGGGCAGCATAGTGTAATGTAATGAGGTGGCATTTTGAAAGTCTCGAAATTGCCTATTATCTGTTGTGTAATTTTGGGCATTTGGTAAAAAAGGATTAGCAACTGTGCCTACCTTTTCAGGAACCTATGAAGATTAAATGTGATGTTACACATAAAGCATTCAGTCTCTAACACTGAGAATGCTCAGTGGATGCTAATTATTATTATTTTATAGAGTACAATCTTGAGGTTGAGAGAATTATAGTCTTTTGTTCAATTTCATCTAACTAACTCTTGACTGTAAGCAACTAATCATAGACTAAATTGATCAGGGAATTTCTTTCTCATTCACCTCTGTATGCCTAGCACATGGCTAGAATTTAGAAAAGAATTGCTGACAGATTACCCCAAACCTGTTTTCTCCACAATGTCTCTTCTTTCTTTACTATTCTCATCTGAAGATCAACTGAGCTTGTGTGATGAGTTCCTGAGAGATACTGTTGGTTAGCTGAGAAATGCTGTTCAGTCTGTGCCCATGGCTAGAAGGACCAGACCAAAGAATGATTTCTAGCCAAGGCCAAAGGTTCGGCTGGCAACCAGAATCTGTTCTTGCTAAAGATCATAATGAAAGGAATCCAAGATGGCCACTGTGGAGGAACAGACTGTTTCCTCTCTCACCACGCATGGCAAGGAGTAGGAACCCAGTTGACAATAGACAAAGACACTATGGACACTTTTGGACAGGTGAAGCACACTGCACCCAGCAAATGTCTCTTTGAAGACATTGAGATGAGACAGCAACGGCAGATGCAGGAATCTGGGTGCCCCATCCCTTACCATGTGCCAGGCTCACACAGAAATCTAAGACCTGCCCAGTGAATGAGAGTGAGTGAGTAATCCTAAAATGATTTGAGTCAGTTCACCACCTTCTGGCCATGTACATGTCATTGGTCCCATGAAGGAAGAGTCCCAGTCAAGGCACAGCAGCCGGGACCTGAAGCCCAAGTGAAATGGGGAACAAAACACATGCTACGTCAGCCATCATGAATGTGGCTTCCACCAGCAGAGCCTGGCAGCTTGTTCCTAATCAAGGAAGACCCACCTGCAGAGTAAATCTTGCTGGTGCCCACAGACAACAACCGATGGCCATCTTCCCAGACAGATCAGAAAGAATCATTTCCAAGTCCTGCATGCCTACAGGGCAGATTCTCCCTTCCCCCAGTGCTGTATCAGGGAATTCACTCTTTTTCAAGAGCAGAGTGTGGACTTAAACAGAGAGGGTGCAACTGGGAAGACACCCAAAGTCTTTCTTGGTGGGAAGGCTTCTAGGCAGCAAACTGCTGATAGCAGACAAATGGCCCATCACCTCACTTGCTCTCCCCAGAATGCTAGCAGCAGGGGCTGAAAACTAATCCAACTAGATTCACAGTGGGAGAGAAATTTACAATAGAGAAACCTGCCAAAGGATGGAGCAAGGAGCAGAATTGAATGTCTCTCCCTCTCTCAATGAGTAACCTATATTGAACCACAGAAAGGGCCCTAGAAGAGAAGGTCGTTTACTAGCTTCAGAGCAATAAAACCAAAGTGGAACTATAGAGATGAAAGTGAGACCTGACTCAAATGAGGAAAAATCAACACAAAAATAAAGACAACAGAGTTCTAAAGAGACAGCACCCCCCAAAACAGCTATTAGAGTAAAAACAATGGAAATGCCCGAGAATGACCTGCCTCAGATGCCAGTCACAAAAATCAGAGAGTGGATGGCTAAAATGAACAGACGGGATCAAGAGAAACCAGAAGTGAAACTCACTGAAGTCATACAGGAAGTCAAAATGGAGTTGGCCAATTTTAGAAAAGCACATTTTGAAATAACGGAAATGAAGAACTTCATTCTGGAAACTAAAAAACCATAGAAACAAGCAAAGGGAGTTGGATAAACTAGGCAGAGAAAGGAAACTGAGTGCTTAAAGACCAAAAATATGGAATTAACCCAGTCTGTCAAAAGCATAGGAAAAACAAGATTAAAAAGAAGGAGCAAAGCCTCTGAGCAATGTGGGATTATATCAAGAAGTCAAATTTATGGCTGATTGTATCCCTGAAGCAGAAAGAAAAACTGAGAACTCCATGGGACAAACATTCATTGAGGTCATCCAAGAAAATTTGCCACATCTCACTAGAGAGGTGACAATTCAATCACAAGAGACTCAGAGAACCCCTGCAAGGTATCACATGAAAAGACCATCCCTAAGATATTTTGTAATCCATCTCTACAAAGTAAGCATGAAAGAAAAAATGTTAAAGGCAACAACAGAGAAAGGTCAGACTACCTACCAAAGAAGACCCATCAGAATCACTCCAGATTTATCTGCAGAAACACAAGCCAGAAGGAACTGGAGCTCAATTTTTAACATTCTTAAATGCAAGCAATTCCAGACAAGAATGTCCTATCTTGCCAAGTCTAGCTTCATTAGCAATGGAGAATTCAACTATTTCCCAGACATCCAATCCCTAACAGAATATGCCACCTTCAGACTAGCCTTTCAGGAGACACTTAAGAAGGTGTTGAACACAGAAAAAAACAAAACAAAACAAAACAAAAAAACAGTCATACCCATCACAGAATTAAAAGAGCCTGCATAGCACTCACAAAAATGAAAATGCACACATACATAAATACAAAAGTAAAAAGGAAACAAAGCAACCCCCTAAGAGCCCCTTGACTCTGACATTTCAATAATCTATTTGAATGTGAATGGACTGAATGTGTCCCTGAAAAGATATAGAGTGGCAAACTAGATAAGGAAGCATGATCCAACAGTCTGCTGCCTCCAGGAAATTCATCTCACTGCAAAGGACTACCACAGGCTCAAAGTTGGGGACTGGAAAATGGTATTTTAGGCAAATGGAAAACAGACAAAGCAGACTTCAAATCATCAAAAGTTAAAAAGGACATGGAAGGACACTACATAATGATAAAAGGACCAATCCATAAACACAAAATATCTATCTTAAATATTATGAACCAAACACAGAAGCACTAGGTTTTATAAAACAACTACTAAGTAAACTAAGAGTGGACAATGACTCTCACACAAATCTAGTTGGAGACCTAAATACCACATGTACAGCTTTAGATAGATCATTGAGGAAAAAAATCAGCAAAAAGATCTGGAACCTTAACTCAATGCTCAATCAAATGGATTTAATAAACACGTACAGAACACTCCACCCAATGTCTACAGAGCATACATTCTAGTTATCAGTACATTAAACATACTCCAAGATTGATCACATTCTTGGACATAAATCAAGCATGAACAAATTTCAAAAGATCAAAATAATACTATGCATCTTCTCAAATCACAGTGGAATAAAAATAAATAGTGCCAGCAATAAGATCCCCTCAAAACACAAAAAGACATGGGAACTAAGCAACATACTGCTGAATGACTCCTAAGTCAACAGGAAAATCAAGACAGAAATAAAAAGAATCCTGGAAATACATGAAAAGAAAGATATATCTTATCAGAACCTCTGGGATACCATGAAAGCAGTGTTGAGAAAAATTCTTAGCGTTGCACACACACACATCAAGAAAACAGATCACAAGTAGACAGCCTAACGTCACATCTAAAGGAACTGGAAAGGAAAGATCACCTAAATCCTAACTTTAGCAGAAGAATCCAGTCATCAAGATAATATCACAATTTCAGGACATACAAGACAAAAATATAGAAAGGATCAACAAGACAAAATGCTGGTTCTTTAAAAGGATAAATAAGATTGACTAAAAAAGAGAGAGAGAGAAAGTCCGAATAAATACACTTAGAAATGCAAAAGGCAAAGTCACAACTGACCCTTAAGAAACCAAGATTCACAATGCCATTCACAATAACCACAAAAAAAATGAAATACCTTGGTATCTCCCTAACTAGAGAGGTGAAAGACCTCTACAATGAAAACTACAAAACACTGCTCAAAGAAATCAAAGATGACACAAACAAATGGAAAAATATCCCATGCTCATGGATTGGAA
>CAUYQG010130239.1:0-15029 GCA_963574415.1 Tarsius wallacei
CGCCCGGCTAATTTTTTTGATTTATTGTAGAGATGAGGTCTCGCTTGCCCAGGCGGGTCTCGAACCCGCGGGCTCAGGCAATCCACTCACCTCAGCCTCCCAAAGGCGCGGGATTACAGGCTGAGCCACCGAGCCCGGCAAATGTAATTTCTATACAAAGAAACACCTATACTAGTTTGCAGTCAGGTAACGCCCTACTTTGTCACCTAATTTCTCAGTACACACATGGCCTCCAGAATTAGGCACAAGCCTCTAGAAACCTGGCTCTGAAAGAAAAAGGGACCTAGAAACTAGTAGGAGGGGGTAGATAATATATTTTTCTAGAGAAAGTACACTTGAAGGCAGACTCCATGGAGTTTATCTGTGAAGTATTTCTTGGATTAAATATCGCAGTTGCAACTAGAAACTTCTGTTAAACTTGTCTTGAGCCATTGGTATCAATTTCGTATTCGTGTCTTTGAGGTGTGTGTGTGTGGGGGGGTGATCACACACACACACACACACACACTCATGAGCCCACGCCAAAAGCAACAGGTCTTAACAATTCTGGTATGAAGTCTATTGTTTAGAACTGGCAAGTGGAGCTCGTCTTCACTTTCCACAACAGTAGGGAATTTTTCCAGGTATGTGGGAGGCAGGCTGCGTGGAGCCATTATAATGCTTGTTCCCGGCATGATCTCCTTCATTAAATAATCTTTTAATGCAACATTAATAGCAATTACAAGATTACAGTTCAAAATATTTGATAACAGCCCACTATGGAGCTGAATTGTTACCGTTATTTTCTCTAAAGAAGTCCATGGGAAACAGGCCTCCTGCACAGTGCCACCAATACAGTACCTAGATGCAGAGGACTGCAAATCATTTGCTATTCTTCTAGAAAAAAATGAATTGCATAAGCTCTAGAAAGTATAACATTACTGTACATGCGGGGCAGTAGCCGGGTCACCATGTCTGTTTCAAGAAAACGCAGGCACAGTCACAGACACAGAAATGTGGACATAGGTAAATTCTTTCTCTCCCCATTCCTTGTTTTCATGCCCACCCTCCCAATCTAAACCTTTTCATTTAAAAATAGATCAATCCATGACAGCTGTAAATTTATTAGAAGAAGCTATTTCATACCACCATACTATCTCAAGAGTGATCATTTTCCCTTTCAAGGTCCTGTTTTTGAGAAAATTAGCATAATTTGGTGCATATCTATTGTGCTCCATATCTTCTTTGCTAGTGGTTTGTACCTTTGTGAGAAAAACCAGATGAGCAGATGATTATTTAATTTTGCTGAAAATGAACTGGAAGGGGAAGAACAGTTCAAATACCACTTTAAGCACAACTGGCGGTTTGGTTTCGCCTCTCCCCTTGCCCTGTGGTCCTTGCTGTACTTAAAGCCCTGGGCTGCACCCAGAGCTTGCCAACTCCATGGAGTTGCCAGCTGCTTGTGTGGCCACTGCCAAGGCCTCACCCTTCAAGATGGAATCACTTTATCCCAGCCTCATAACCATTCCTGGAAGGACAACAATATGTCCTTTTGTTTCCTTCTGGTCTATTCTTGCTCAGAGACATTTCTTAGGCCGGGACTCACGGTAGTCCTGGATTGTCACTTTGGGAGTCCTGAGATGAATCTTGCCTCAGGTATCAAATGGATAGGAATTCAGCAGGTCCTGACCACACAGAGTAAGGGGTTGGGGAGGCATGGAATCTGGCACCCAGCAAGGGCATCGCTCTGCTAAAAAGTCATGGGAGAGCTGCTACTCGGGAGTGATCAGCTCTGGCAGAGCTGGGTAAGAAAGCCAAACACTGTGCCAACCTTCATTTTGCCAGAATCTAACAAACTCCATCGGTGCCTTCCTTTTTGGAGAGATCCAAATCCACTCAGGGAACCCCAAGTGAACAGTCTCCTGTACTCTGCACGTGATCTATGCCAATTTCCCTGTGAGAGGGCAAAGCCTTCATTTCACACTGTCAACACAAGCCGCGTGGCTGCTGAAGGACGGCTGAACTCTGCCACTGGCTACTGTTTCCCAGATGCATTGCCATGAACAAATCTGAACTCCAGCCAAGTGTAATTAATCAACTGGGCCATTTTCATGCTCCCTCTGTATCTTAAGGTTTCTAACAAATGAAGACACAATTTCCCAAATGAGGACTCATTATACTGAGCAGTCCAAAACCCCCAAATGAAAGCCATAGATACTAGGCTTTATTCATTTTATTGAGCTGTGTTCAAAGAAACAGGATCTTTATTGGGCTCTTTAATCTATTTTGTGCTCCTTAATGTTCACAGGTTGATCTTGATTTAATATCAGGTTACAGTAAAGAGGTTTCATAGATATGAATGCTCTGGATCCAGAAAGAATTATAACCCCCAAATGACTCCACACATAAATTTCAAGATGACCATGATGCTGTGGTTGATGTATTTGTGTATGTGTGTGTGTGTGTGTGTGTGTGTGTTTGTGAGCATGGGCAGGTGTATGACTAATATACTCCCACTATACTCAGATACACAAAAACTACCTTATTTTTCTCTAGTTCATCATAACAATCCCATGAGCCTGACCCCCCTCAGACTTTTGGATAGTAGAAAAAGTTTCTTACAGCTAAGTAAACTCAGTTCAATTTAGTCTCTTCTACTTTTAATAACCTCTTTTGAATTTGGTCTCCTTGGGGTAAGTACTCTCTCTTTCAGATTCCTTTCCCCTTCTTTCTGTTCTTCAAGATGGTGTATAGGTGTAAGGGAGCTGAGAATTGTGGGACCTTGTGTACATATTTGTTTTATATGCTGCATTACAAATTATCACAACCTTAGTGGCTTAAAACAATATTTATTACCTTGCACTTTTTGTGGGTCAGAGGTCTGGGCACAGCTTAGCTGGGTCCTCTGCTCAGGATCTCAAAAGGCTGCAATTAAGGGTGTTGATCAAGAATGTGTTCTCATTTGGAGACTCGACTGGGGAAGGATCCATTTTCAAGGTAACTCAGGTCGTTGACAGAATTAATTTATCCGTGGCAGTAGGATGCATGACAGCTTCCTTCTTCAAAGCCAGCAATGAGAATAGGAGACTCTAGAGACAGTTTGCTAGCAAGTTGGAGTCTTATTTAATGTAACTCCACCACAGGAGTGACATCCCTTCATATTTGACATATAACATAATGTAATCATAGCTGCAACATCTCATCATTTTTAGCATATTTTATTGTTTAGAAGAAAGTCACAGGTCCTGCCCATAATCAAGAAGTGGAGATGACACAAGGTTGTTACCAGCTGCTGGGGATAATAGGGAGCTAACTTAGAGTCTTTCTACTCTAAAGTGGCAGAGAATAAATCATCTCTGGAGCCACATGGTGTCTTCTAGATCCTAGCTGGTGTCTATAGCAGAGCAACTACAATATTCTCTCCTATCTGCTGGGGATACATTCCAAGACCCCAGTGGATGCCTGAAACTACAGATAGTACCTAATCCTATATATACTGTGATTTTTCTATACATATATACCTATGGTAGAGTTTCATTTATAAATTAAGCACAGCAAGAGGTTAACAACAATAACTGATACTAAAATAAAAATATTATAATAGTATACTGTAATAAAAGTTATATAAATGTAGTCCCTCTGTCTCTCTCTCAGAATACTGTAATATTTTTGGATTGTGGTTGATCATGGGTCACTAAAACCCCACAGAAAGCGAAGCCCTGGATAAGAGGGGACTGCCGTACTCTATTCTGCTCCCTGGACTGCTGACATCTAAGGTATAATAAGTTCCATCTGACCTTTTTAGGCAACCAGCTGACATCCAGCACTTAACCATTATTCTTCATATTTGAAGTCCTCATTCACTGACTTCACAGACACAATTTTGTCCCACCTGCAGGCACTCTCAGCCCCTCCTCACTCTCTCACCAAGTCATGTGAACCCTCCAGCTTATCCAATCCATGGGAATCACTGAACACTGCCTTCTGCACATATGGCCAGCTGTCTTGCCAAGCTAGTCCTGCATATTATTGCTGAAAAATGCTGGACGTGTAGCTGTGTGGGCCTTGCCAAGAGTCCTAAGGCCAAACCAAAGAATGACAAGAGTAGGGACAACAAAGACCCCAGTATTTGAACTATTCCTTGTCCTTCCCTCTCCTCTCTTCTTTCCCCTATCCACTAGAGCCAGAAGGAACAGACTTTCTACTTCTTTTCCCGTTTCCTGAGTATTCTCTATTTTAAGAATACAGTAAACCTTCGTGATCTAGTCCTCTATGCCCAGTTCGTCATATGTTAAATGAGAGCTAAAAAGATTTAGAAAATCATTTTTTTCTGTCAACAGAGCTGGGCTTTCAAGACAATGGCCTTTCTATAGTCTCAAAATAGTCAATTTTGTAACTTCAAGCTGATCAACAACCTCTTTGTTTTGGGCAGGTTTTGCCCTCTCCTCCCTTGGGGGCAATACGCCTCATGACTCAGTCTTGGAAGTAGAAGGTTGAAAGAGAAATGATTTAAGGGAAAAATAGAAATGCAGACCCGCCTGGGCAAGCGAGACCTCATCTCTACAATAAATCAAAAAATTAGCCGGGCGTGGTAGCGTGTGCCTGTAGTTCCGGCTACTTGGAAGGCTGAGGCGGAAGGATCGCCGGAGCCCAGCAGGTCAAGGCTGCAGTGGTCGGGAGCGGCCATTGCACTCCAGTCTGGGCGACGGAGTGAGACTCCAACTCAAAAGAAAAAAAAAATAGAAATGCATTCACAGAAACATAGACACACACACACACACACACACACACACACACACATATCCATGAGTTTAAATAGATACATGTGCCAGTTAGAGTAATTCCTTCAAAGTTTATTTCAAAATAAAGTAGTAGAATCCCATTTTGCTGAAAGGCTCTAGAACAGAGCCCATCCAACTAGTGGGATACAGGGGTACCCCTGTATCCATCCCTTCAGTTCTCACAGTGTTTGGATGAGACTTGGGACAGCTGGATCCTCTTGGCCTGTGGCTTCCAAACACGAATAGACTCACCTGGTTACCCAAGGAGGCTGGACAGACATTCTAGTTGCTCCATGGCATGAAAAAGTTTGAGAAGTGCTGCTCTGGGATGTCATTGCTACAGGGCTCTAAATTAGCTGAATATTAAACTTGGCAAAATATTCCTTTTTTATCATTGGTTTTGTAAGACTACGTTGTAATTACATATAACCTGCTGCTGCGTTTGATTTGCAGTTGTTGGTAACAGTCTGCACTCTGCTATTTACACTCTGTCTTGGTTTTCTTTGTTAGTAATTAGTGGCAGTAAGAGTATGTGGAAACTATTTTTCCTCCATACAAAACCAAGTGGACCGTATGACAACATCACCCAAGACGCTGGACTCATTACTAGTGAGTTCTCATCCAACACATTAATTTGTCCCAAAAAGCAGACTTGTGGATTCAGATTGTCTACAGTGGACTGGGAATTGTGCCATTGGGGGTAATGCAGTGGCACTACTGATGTCTTGTTGCCTTCCAAGGAATCTTCTCCTCTTCTACTCCCACTTCCCACGTTTTTGTTCTATTTTTGTGTGTCTTCTTTTCTCCGTCTCCCTGAATATTTTCCTAACCTTACTATGGGGCTGTTGAGTCCCAATCTAGCCAAGCAGGCCCAAGGGAAAGTAGTACTCTTATCTCAGCAACAGCAGTAAACACTTCAGTAGTGCCAGGATGACAATTCTCAGTTGTGATGAGAGAGCCTTGTGAGACCAGTCTTTGCCAGAACGTGGTACACACTGCAAACACTCCCACATTTTTAACCTGGAGACTATGTTTGGGAAAAGGCAACATTTAAGGGGGAATCCAACTATTGACTCTGTGTTCATGAAATATAAAATACATAAATAACTATTTCCCCCCAAACACATATGAGGACACACACACACACACACACACACACACACACACACACCTTTAAGGCAGAGGCAGTAAGTAGTTGTGCTTGTTTTTAGACGGATTACACCAAAAAGAGCATAAATGTACTGAAACAGGGGGAGTCCTAACCCCCATAACTTGACTCAGTTCATCATGACATGGCACCTAATGCTGTCCAGAAATTTCTTCATAATCTCACACCCCTTAAATATAATGAAAAACAAGATAAGACTTTGATGAAAAGGAAAAAAAATCCAAATCAAAGAAACCCAGCTGCCCAGATCCCTGGGAGCTCATAATCATAGTCTTTCCTACAGGAAGCAATAGTAGTCGGAAATTCAAAAAAAGATAATTTATTTGGTATGTACATACCACTGAGGATGAGGAATTCTTTCTGCATGAAAACCCAGCAAGTGGCACCTCATTAAACAGGACCTAGACTTAATCTAACTTGGAATAGATAAAAAAGAAAGGATTCATATGAAGCTCTCGAGCCCGGGGCCTTAATCTCAGAGCTTCTGAGTATAATGAATGAATTAAGTAGGGCAAGTGATTAACAACAAAGAAGCGATCACTTATGCGTTTTTAAAAACTGAAATATTATTGAATTTATAGTAACATGTTCATTGTTTAGGGACAGGGCTAGGCTGTGATTTGTTTAATCCCAGGAGAAAGAGAGAAGGGAGGGAACAAGGGAGGGACTAGAAAAATCACGGATGAAAGCTGACTCTAAAAAGATAACACGAGTAATTTCCAATCTTGTTGGAGTACAGAGCCGTATCTTGTTGTTATTTTATTTGATGCCCTACTTATCTCCTCTCTCAAAAAATGTCTTGTGTGTGTGTGTTTTAAAGAAACACAGCCATTGAAAATTAGTTCTGTAGCATGAACATGGTAAAAATCATCACAATGTTCTGCCAGTTAATTGGAGACACTTGGGGATATCCGGCAATGAAAGCTAGAAATGTCTCTGTTAATATTGAGATAAAGAGCCATGACATTAAGAAAATAGTTAAGGAGGCCACATAAAAAAGTAAAAATAAAAACAGCAACCCAGTGAAGGAAAAAAGATAAATCAATTTGTACAAAAATTGGTAGCTGTTTGTACATCAGATAACTAGTTAACTTATTTTTTCACTATTCTAACCAGTCACATTGATAAGAAAAAGCATACATCTAATATTCAAAGCTTATCTGTCTTCATTTATTTTATTCATCTTTGGAGCACCAATAATTGAGTTCTTAATACATTTTTGTTGTCGACATTAATGAGTAAATAAATAAAGGAATGAGTATATGAACGAATGAAGAAATACAGCTTCCCCAGGCATAATCTCCAAGCAGTTGTCTTGTTGGGGTGAATCACAACTGTTTCAGTACATCTTTAACTTTTCCAATATAGTGTCCCTGGCTGTAGAAAAGCCTAACTGTGTTTCCTATGACTACACTGGCAACAAGTATAAACTGTCATAGAAATATCCTATTTTGGCTGAAATTTCCACACATATTTTGCTTTCATGTACTTAACAAATATATATTGAGTGCCTTGTATATGGTAGGCGACCCTGCCTCACCACCCAAGGGTGCATCAGTGAACAAAATAGACACAATGCTGCCTCCATGGAGTAAGCATTTTAGATACAATAGAGACAACAAAGATTCACACAAGTCAGTCAAATAACGACTGTATTAAGAACTATGTAGAGAAGGAACATAGTACCACAAGACCTCCAATAGAAGGATTTGAGCTAATTGGAAAAACTGAGGAAGGCATCATAAAGAAATAACTTTGAGCTGAGAGCTCTAGGGTAAATAATTGACTAAAGGTGGTGAAGCAAGAGCATTCTGAGCAAAGGTAACATAGTATGTGCAAAGGTAACAGCATGTGTAGGCAAGAACTCTTTGGGAAAATGACAAAAGATTAATATAACTGGATCACAGTGAGGAAGGAGAAGAGTGTCACAAGATAGAGAGGAGAAGCAGTTTTGGGAAAAAAATTGGGGGCCCATGGAATTGATGGAAAGACTTTTAAATGAGCAGGATTTAGAGAGTTTCAAAGGGCTAGGGAGTAGAAAGAGTCTTATGGTACAAATGACCAGGTCTTGGTGGTGCCCCTTGGATGATTCAACTTTAGCCAATTTTTGCCTTTTTGTCCTTCTGTTCCAGTTTCTGGAGCATACTATCAACCTTATTTTCAAGGTCGTTATTGCCCCTTGGCAATGAGAGGACAGGGTGTCTGATTGATGGTCCACCAGACCGTATCCAATGAGAGAGAGGTGATTTCCTAAAAGAAAAACGGGATGCAATTAGGCAGAATGATTGGATACTGAGCAGCTCAAAACCAGCAATACCCACTACAGGTTAGCAAGGACCAGACCATGAAGGGCCTTGTGTGCCAAAGAAGACATTAGCCTTTATCCTAAGTGCAGTAAGAAACCTGCAGAGATTATTAAGCAGGAAGAAGGGGTAACATGACCAGGTTTACATTCCTCTGGCTGCGTTGGAGAGAAGATAGGCCGGAGAGAATGGGAGTTTAGACCACAGTGGTAGCAGCGAGACTGAGAAATAGTTGGATTCAGAATATATAGGAGGTAGAATCTGCAAGACTTGGAAATATGCTTGAAATAAGGGATGAGGGAGGGGAGGTTTCAGATTTGGTGCACGGTTCATCTGCACAATATCAGTTTTATTTTAATAGGAAAATCTGCCCTGGTTTGGGAACAGAGCCTCGTGAGATAGAACTTCCATGACTTAATGCAAACAACTTACTCACTTGAAAAGTGCAGATCCCAAACTGTTTTCTAAGGGAAACTCTGGCTTTACCTGTTGATACTAAACAAGGAGTAAAGTTTTTACAAATTTGAAATGAGTCCAAATTTCACACAAGGAAACAAACCAATGGTTGAATCACTAAAGCACATGGATCTGCCCTCAGCTAGCAACATACAAATCCAGGACTCCTGGCCTCTTGTGAATGGGCCCTCTCAGGCCACCTATTCACACCTATTAGAAGCCTGATTGCAAGAAATGATGGTTAGAGAATAGAAATATGAATATTTTTGGCTAAAATTTATTAAGTGCTTACTATGTGTCAGGCACCATTTAAGATCCTAATGCACTATTTCATTCAATCCTCACAAAGCTATGAGTAGGTACTATATTTTTCCCATGCTATAAATGACAAGGCAGATAACCAGGTAAGAGAATAAATTAAGAAGAGAATAAATAGAAAAGTGGCATTTCTACCATTTTATGGTGATCATACATGCCAGGCATTTTACCTAGCCTCGTGTAACATTTACCTCACAGAATAGTTGTGAGGAATACTGTCTCACATTTATTTATAGATGAGGAAACAGGAGCTTTGAGAGAAAAGGTCATTTGCCTGAACTTGTCCAGCTAGTAAGTCACTATAATAAGATTTGAATTAAGTCTCTTGGATTCCAAAGTTCATGTTCTTCCCCAGGCTTCTTCCCAGAAGACTTCTGTGTCTTGCTCATAGTCACACAGTAATCCAACAGTATCATTGTGTGCCATCCACTGAGTAGTCACTATGAGCTAGTCTCCCTGCTGGGCACTGTGATGGTTTTGTGTGTCAACTTGGCTAGATTACAGTCCCCGGTTATGCAGCAAACACTAATCCAGGTGTTGCTATGGAGATGCTTTGCAGATGTGATTAAGTCCATAATCAGTTGACTTTAATTGAGGAAGATTATCCTAGATAATCAGGGTGGACCTGATTCAACCAGGGGAATGACCTTAAAAGCAAAGCTGAGGCTTTCCTGAGAAGAAGAAATTCTGCTCCCTGTGGGCCACAGCTTCAACCTATATCTGAGACTTCCAGCCTGCCCTTCCTAAGAACCTGCCCTATTTATTCAGATTTGACTAGCCAACACCTACAACCACGCAATAAACAAACAAAAATCTCAAGTCTACAAGTGAAAAGTAAAAAAAAAAATCTAATACATTTTTCCTCTATTAAGTTCAACATTCAAGATTTAGTTTCAGCAAAACATTATCATCTCTTCATTAAATCAATGCAATTATTTTGGATGTCATTGGATTTGTAGTCTTGCTTATTTCAGTTTTATAGTTGTCTAAGACCATAAGCATGAGAAGTTGGTACCCACTTTTATCTTTGGCATAATACAAAAACAATATAATATTTTTTTCCCATTCTATGGGCTGTCTCCCTCCTCTCTTGATGGTTTCTTTTGCTTTGCAGAAGCTCGTCAGTTTGATGAGGTCCCATTTGAGACTTTTTTTTTTTTAACACACATCCCAAGCCTTTTTTTTTTTGAGTTGGAGTCTCACTCTGTCGCCCAGACTGGAGTGCAGTGGCTGCTCCCGGCCACCGCAACCTCGACCTACTGGGCTCTGGCAATCCTTCCACCTCAGCCTTCCAAGTAGCTGGAACTATAGGTGTGCGCTACCACACCCGGCTAATTTTTGATTTATTGTAGAGATGAGGTCTCGCCAAGTTGCCCAGGTGGGTCTTGAACCCGTGGGCTCAGGCAATCCACTCACCTCAGCCTCCCAAGGTGCAGGATTACAGGCTGAGCCACCAAACCCAGCTTTTTTTTTTTTTTTTGAGTTGGAATCTCACTCTGTTGCCCAGGCTGGAGTGCAGTGGCACACTCACGGCACCCCAGTGTCGACCCACTGGGCTCCAGTGATCCTTCTGCCTCAGCCTTCCAAGTAGCCGGAACTACAGGGGCACGCTACTACACCCGGCTAATTGTTTGATTTATTATAGAGACGAGGTCTCACCAAGTTACCTGGGCTGGTCTCGAACCTGCAGGCTCAGACAATCCACTCACCTCGGCCTCCCAAAGTGCTGGGATTACGGGCTGAGCTACCGAGCCCGACCATCTTTACTTTCTTAAGGGCTGAATTTTAAAGGTTGCAGGAAATATTGTTTATTGAGATTTTGTTTGTAAGCCAAGTTCCTATAGTGTTCACAATAACTAAGTTTCTATAGTGTCCACAGTAATAATCCCAAAATGGATTTTCATGACCGAGAGGGCTCTGAGTTAAGTGCAAGACTTCTCATTCAGCTAGGCACGGTGGCTCACACCTGTAAACCCAGCACTTTGGAAGGCAGAGGTGAGAGGATTGCCTGAGTCCAGAGGTTCGAGACCGGCCTGGGCAACTTGGCAAGACCTCATCTCTACAATAAATCAAGAAAAATTAGCCAGGCTTGATGGTGCATGCCTGTAGTTTCAGCTACTTGGAAGGCTGAAGGATCACCTGAGCCTTGAGGCTGTGGTGGCCATAAGCATGTCACTGCACTCCAGCCTGGGTGACAGAGTGAAACTCTGACTCAAAAAAAAAAAAAGACTTCCCATCCATAGCTTTTCAGGCAGAATACGCTTAGGCGCACCAGGAAGCACTTTTGTTCCAACTCAGATCAACTTCAGCTGCAGCCTCTGAGCGCCGCTTTCACACAAATGGGGAACACGACTGCTCAGACCAGCACCCACACTGGTTCTTCACTAGCCACCGTCATCCTGTTTTCTACATGTCTGTCTTCCTGTTTACAAAATTAATTTTCGTCATATGAGATCTTACGACCTGTTTTGATCTAGACAACAATTTTTCATCATCCAAGAGGTTGCTGGTCAAGAGGACATAGTGTCACCCCACTTGACAAGGTAGCCACCTTCCATTAACTGAGTCCCTTGGAAGATGAGGGAGTCTCAGTTTATCCTTTCTCTCTTAATGTCTGTATACTAAAAATGAAGCTAACATCTGTTTCTTTCCGTGCATCCTGGCTTCTTAGGGCTCCTGTGCATTAATTAGGAGGAGTCATGTCGATAACTCCAGAAAGTGAGAATCCAAACTGAATACACCTTACCTCAATACAGCACAGGATGAGGAGGCTGCTGTGGTAAAGAGGAAAGGACTCTGAACTGAAGGTCAGAACGCACAGGGTGAGGCCCAGCCCTGCCGCTGATCAGTGCTCGGGGACCTTGGGAGACCTCCATGCCTCCTCCAGCCTCAGTTTCCCCATGAGAATCCCTTGATGCTAGCTGCTGCTGAGTACTCCATGGGCTGCTCCCATCACATGTGGACTTCCCAGAGCTCCAGGATGGACATCCAGATTGCCTCTAACTCCTCATCACTCCCAACAGCAGTGCCCATCATTCCAGCTTCTTCTAAGTAGCTGCTTCCATGTCTCCTTGGGGATCCATCACAGCACCATCAACCCCCACTATGGCAGGCCGAGGAGGAAGCCTGCACACAGTCTCATCTGGGTAGGATTGGCTGTCCACAGAGCTGTGAAGATGAAGTGATGCCACATAGGATCATCTTCACCCCAGAACTTGGCTCTGTCTCCCAGAAGTTTTCGTCTTTGCTTGGAACAATGACCTGTTTTCTCTCCTCCTAGCATGTGAATTTTTCACTACACCTAAAAATAGCAATATACGTTTACAGCCAATCTAAGTCCACTTTCAAATAACACAATGACGTTTTACAACTGTACAGGCTCTTCGTGGACAGTACAGACACTTTTATTTGTTTGTTGGTTTGTTTGCTTGTTTGTTTGTTTTGAGATTGGGTCTCACGCTGTTCCCCAGGCTGGAGTGCAGTGTCACAATCCCAGCTCACTGCAGCCTCATCCTCCTGGACTCAAACAATCCTCTCTCTTTAGCCTCCAGAGGAGCTGGGACTACAGGTATGCACCACCACGCTCAGCTAATTTTTTTTATTTTTTGTAAGAGGCAACGTCTTGTTATGTTGCCTAGGCTGGTCTTGAAGTCCTGGGCTCAAGAAATCCTCTCACCTCAGCCTCCCAAATTGCTGGGATTAAAGGCATGAGCCACCATGCCCAGTCTCAGATACTTTATAACAGAGTATTCCCAACTCCTTTCTGCTGCTTTCTGTTTTGTTTTGTTTCATTTTGTTTGAGTCGGGTGTCTCACTCAGTTGCCCAGGCTGGAGCGCAGTGGCACTATCATGGCTTACCACACCCTTGACCTCCTGGGCTCGGGTGATCTTTCTGCCCCAACCTCCTGAGTAGCTAGGACAACAGGCAAATGCCACCATCCCTGGCTAATTTATTTATTTCATTATTTTTAATTTTTTTGAAGCAGAGTCTCACTCTGTTGCCCAGGTTGAAGTGCAGTGGCACACTCACAGCCACTGCAGCCTCAACCTGCCGGGCTCAGGTGATCCTGCCACCTCAGCTTTCCAAGGAGCTGGAACTACAGGGGGCGCCACCACGAGGGGCTTATTTTTTTTTTTTTTAAGAGACAAGGTCTTACCAAGTTGCCTAGGCTGGTCTCAAACCCCTGGGTTCAGGCAATCCTCTCGCCTCAGCCTCCCAAAGTGCTGGGATTATAGGTGTGAACCACCATGCCTGGCTCCTGAGGATCTTTTCACAATTTTTTGCAAGGCAAGTCTAATGGCAATGAATTTGTTCACTTTTGATCTTTTGAAAAAATCTTTCTTTCTCTTCCATTTTTGCAGGATAATTTCACTGGATATAGAATTCTTAATCGGTGGGCTTTTCCCTTCAACACATTAACTATTTCACTCTACTCTTCTTGCTTTCATGGTTTTCAGTGAAAAGGCCTATGTAATTCCTATGTTTGTTTCTCTGGCTTCTTTCATGATGTTTCTCTTTGGCTTTCTGAAATCTGAATATGATACGCTTAGGTATAGTTTGATGGCATTTTTTTTTTTTTAGTTGGAGTCTCACTCTGTCTCCCAGACTGGAGTGCAGTGGCCGCTCCCGGCCACCGCAGCCTCGACCTACTGGGCTCCGGCGATCCTTCCGCCTCAGCCTTCCAAGTGGCCGGAATTACAGGCATGCGCTACCACGCCTGGCTGTTTTTTTAATTTATTGTAGAGATGAGGTCTCATCAAGTTGCCCAGGCGGGTCTCGAACCCATGGGCTTAGACAATCCACTCACCTCAGCCTCCCAAAGCGCTGGGATTACAGGCTGAGCCACCGAGCCCGGCTGTTTGATGGCATTTATCCAGGTTGGTATTCTCTGAACTTCTTGAATGCTATGGTTCGAATGTATCTTCCAAAAGTCATGTGTTGGAAATTTGATCTTCAATGTGGCAGTGTTGGGAGGTGGGACTGTTAAGAGGTAAAATTAGACCATGAGGTCTCTGCCCTCATCCATGGATTAATGTCATTACCTGGGGAATGGGTTCATTATCGCTGGAGTGGATTCCTTACAAAAAGAAGTTTGGCCCACTCTTGCATTCTTGCATTTTCTCTCTCTTCTTCTCTTGCCCTTCCATCATCTGCCATGAAAAGACACAGCAAGGAAGCCCTCACCAGATGCCAGATCCTTAATCTCAGACTTCACAACCTCTAATACTGTGAAAAAAAGTTAATCTCCATTCATTATAAATTATACAGTCTCAGGTATTCTGTTATAGTATCACAAAAAGGACTAAGACTGGATCTGGTTTGGTATCTGTCATTAGGAAAATTTTTGGTCATTACCCTTCTAATATTTCTTCTGCTCTTGATTCTTCTGATATTCTCATACATATATGTCACAACTTTTGAAATTGTCCCACAGTTCTTGGATATTCTGTCTGGGTTTTCTGTTTTGTTTTGTTTCCTTTTTTCCCTTCGTATTTCAGTTTGGGAAGTTTCTGTTAACATACCTTTAAGCTTATTGGTTGTGTCCAGTCTACTGATAAGCCCATCAAAGGCATTCTTTATTTCTGTCACTGTCCTTTTTTTTTTTATCTAGCACATCTTTTTTATTGTTTCTTAGAGTTTCCATCTCTCTGCTTACTTTATATATCTGTTCTTGTATGTTATCTATTGTTTCCAATAGAGACCTTAACATATTAATCATAGTTATTTTAAATGCAAAAAATCTATGCCATAGCTGAATCTGGTCTGATGCTTGCTTCTGACTCTATATTTTCTTTTTTTTTTTTTTTTTTTTTTTTTGAGTTGGAGTCTCACTCCGTCACCCAGACTGGAGTGCAGTGGCCGCTCCCGGCCACCGCAGCCTTGACCTGCTGGGCTCCGGCGATCCTTCCGCCTCAGCCTTCCAGGCAGCTGGAATTACAGGCGTGCACTACCACGCCCGGCTAATTTTTTGATTTATTGTAGAGATGAGGTCTCGCTTGCCCAGGCGGGTCTCGAACCCGCGG
>CAUYQG010130242.1:0-16673 GCA_963574415.1 Tarsius wallacei
ATTGTTAACTTTCTGCTAAGTGTGTGCCAAAAATTATGATATAAATAAATCAGCACTGCTATGTTTCAGTGCCAGAGTGTGAGACAAGACTCTGGTCCGACTCACTTCTCACCTTATCCACACATCCTTCCCAGGTTCCTGAATCCTGCGGAGCTGGACTCTGACAATGTATCATGTTTATTAATTTGCACATGTTGAACCATCTTTGCATTGCAGGGATAAATCCTACTTGACCATGATGTATTATCTTTTTGATATATTCTTGGATTTGGTTTGCTAGTATTTTGTTGAAGATTTTGCATCAATGCTCATCATGGTTTTTCTCTTTTTTGTTGTGTCTTGTTCTGATATCGGGTTATGCTGGCCCCATAAAATGAGTTAGGAAGAGTTCCATCTACTTAGCTTTTTTTTGAATAGTTGACAAATAATTGGTTTTAATTATTCTTTAAAGGCTCAGCAGAATTCAGTGGTGAAGCCATCCCATCCTGGACTTCTCTATCTTGGGAGACTTTTTATTACTGATTCAATTTCATTACTTGTTATTGGTCTGATCAGGTTTTTAATTTCTACTTGGTTCAATGTTGGTAGGTTGTATGTGTCCAGAAATTTTTTTATTTCCTCTAGGTTTTTAAATTTATTGCTAGATAGTTGTTCATAGTAATTTTTAGTGATCTTTGTATTATTATGGCCCCTGTTGTGTAATCTCCTTTGCTTGTTTTTAATTTTATTTATTTGGGTCTCCCTGCTTTTTTTCTTAGTTAGATTAGCTCATGGTTTGTCAACTTTGTTTATTTAAAAAAAAAAAAAAACCAACTCTTTGTTTCATTGATCTGTATTTTTTCTAGTCTCAATTTCATTTATTTCTGCTCTGACCTTTATTATTTCTTTCCTTCTACTAAAATTTTGGGTTTGGTTTGTTGTTCATTTGAAAGCTTTCTAGTTTTTTGATGTAGGGACCAATTTTTTTTTGAGCATTTAAATGTTGACTGCAGATATGATTGCTTCTGTACAAAACTGCAATTGCAATTTAGCATGACTAATTTTTTTTTTTTTTTTTTTTTTTTTGAGTTGGCGTCTCACTCCGTCGCTCAGACTAGAGTGCAGTGGCCGCTTCTGGCCACCGCAGCCTCGACCTGCCGGGCTCCGGCGATCCTTCCGCCTCAGCCTTCCGAGTAGCCAGAATTACAGGCGCGCGCTACCATGCCCGGCTGATTTTTTTTTTTTTTGATTTATTGTAGAGATGAGGTTTCGCCTGCCCAGGTGGGTCTCGAACCCACTGGTTCAGGCAATCCACTCACCTCAGCCTCCCAAGGCGCGGGATTACAGGCTGAGTCACCGAGCCTGGCTATGACTAATTTTTTTAATGTTGTATATCAAATCCCTACACATCAGACGAAACACACATAGATGCAATGATTATAAAGTATGTTAGTAGGTATACATTTATACTTATAAAATGTCAACGCCATGAGTTTAATTCATTTATTTACTTTATGTATTTTAATGCCTTTCTAAGATAAGTGCTGTGCTACTGTCATATCTTCTAGAGTTTTTATCTATCTTGACAATTTCTCAGATTTGCTATAGTCTCACCAGAACAGTTGAGTATACAATTAAAAAATTTGACTTGTTTATTTTTTTTAAGTCAGTGGACTTGATTCTTCTCTTCTCTCCAAAGGAAAGAATTCTATACCTTTCATACATGTTTTATTTTTGTGCAACTTGATGTTTTTTCATTAAAAAAATTACTTTCAAATTTTTTATTGTGAAAATTTCCAAACAAAAATGTAATGAAGTATAAAATCCTCTCATATACTCATCACATACCTTTAATATCCATCAATATTTTGCCATAATTATTTCATTTGTTCTCCTTTTATTCTTGAATATTTTAAAGCCAATCCAATATATCATGTTATTTCACCCTTAAATACTTCAGTATACATCTAAAAAATGGAAGGGAATATATAACTTCAATGCCATTATCACAACTAACAAAATTAATAATTATTTGCTTTGAAAAATTTCAAGGCCATATTCAAATTATCATTACCCTTGTTTAATTTGTCCAAATAAGCCTCAAAACAAATCTGCTTGTTACATTTCTTAAGTCTTGTACATTGTTTTTAAGACTCTTAGAATCTAAAATAGAATTTTCTTCTTCTTTTTTTCATTCCTCAGACTTGTTGAAGAAAGCAGTCAGTTGACCGCTAGATTACCTGCAATATGCATATATTGGTTGTTTCCTTGTGGTATCATAGAACTGATGTGTCCCTTCGCTTCAGATATTTTCTGTCAATTGGAAATTAACACTGAAGTCTCGGTTTGATTCAGGTTCAATGAATGGAGGAATTATCTTCTTTTTTTTTTTTTTTTTTTTTTGAGTTGGAGTCTCACTCTGTCACCCAGACTGGAGTGCAATGACCGCTCCCGGCCACAGCGACCATTCTGCCTCAGCCTTCCAAGTAGCTGGAACTACAGGCGTGGTACCACGCCCGGCTAGTTTTTCTTTTGATTTATTGTAGAGATGAAGTCTCGCCAAGTTGCCCAGGCGGGTCTCGAGCCCGCGGGCTCAGGCAATCCACTCACCTCGGCCTCCCAAAGTGCTGGGATTACAGGCTGAGCCACCGAGCCCGGTCGGAATTATCTTCTTAATAGGAGGTATTTTCTTCTTAATATTTTATTGCATTAGAAGGCACATTGGTTACCTCACTTTCAATGGTGCTGAGATTAATCAATAGGTACAGCTTTTTATGAGCTTGATTCCTTTCATTGTTGAGTGCTCCATCACATTTCACCTAATAATTCCTGCATCTATGAATGGTTAGCATCTATTAAACAGTCTATTTTATTAGTTTTCAAAATAATAATTGTATAATTATCCTATCCTTCTGTATTAACTGGAATTCTCCTGAATTCCTTCATTCACTAGACCTATGCCATCACACTGAAATAATATTTATAAAGAATAGCAAGTTAAGTGCTTAATTTTTTTCAATTGACATTTAAAGTAATAAGTTGATATCTTAGCAATATCCAATATTTTTCAATGAGCTTTTTAGTTGTTTCTCTTTCCCTCCCTTCTTCATTCCTCCTCCCCCTCTTCTTCCTTTTTAACATTCAAAATGTTATAATCAATTATAGTCCTAACTTTGACCGAAAATTGTCTCTTTACATTGGCTTCTATTTTCTTTTGACACAACCTCATTGGTTTTTACTAGTGTCCCTGCTTTTTGGTACCATGAGATATCACAAGTTCATCTTGAATAGTTCTTGCCCCAGACATGGAATTAACTGTTTCCTTCAAGGATCTCTGGTTCCTTTTAGTAGTAGCATTTCATGATGATAATTTGGGATTCTACATGCTCATTGCTCCTGAGTTGTCATACTTCCATGCATTTTCAGTAGACACAGTTGTGAAAATACCTGTTTTTCATAAGAGGAGAAAAAATAATGAATTCTGTCTAATATTTCCAATATAAATTTAAAGTCAAAGGGTTTTTACTTAACATCACTGATTTTTTTTTCTTTCTCTTTTTCTCTCTGAAAATATTGATTCCTTACAACTTTAACAAAATTACTTATTTCCTTTTTCCTATACTAGGTGTATATGTTTAAAATGACATCATTGGTACAGGCATGGTGGTTCACACTTATAATCCCAGAATTTCAAGGAGTTGAGAAGTGAGGATTGCTTGAGCCCAGGAGTTCAAAATCAGCCTGGGCAACATAGTGAGATCTCATCCCTACAAATAATAAAAAAATGTTTAGCCAGGCATGGTGGCACATACCTGTAGTCCCAGCTACTTGGGAGGCTGAGGTAGAAGGATTGCTTGAGCCCAGGATGTCAAGACTACAGTGAGCTGTGATCATGCCACTGCACTTCAGTCTGGTGACAGAGTGAGACTATGCTTCCAAAAAAATTTAAAGAAAAGAACATCATTGATCTTATCATTAACAATACAAGTACTAACTGTAAGTATATAATCAAAATGTTGCATTCTAAGGTGAGTTGCAGTATTTATTTTCTCTGAGTAGTTATGTTACTTAGATGTACTTTTAAATTAGGGCAAGATTTGCCATAATTCACTGTCCTAAGATATTGACCTAAGTTTTTAGCATTATTAAATGTGTGTATATTTATCAGTATTATTTTGATTATTACAATAAGGCCATCTAGAGTTTGTCTCTCAGGACATGAGGAATGACTGAGTTTCAGTCGTTAGCTCTCTTCTTTAGCTCATTTGACTAATTTATCAGTATTAAACACAATAACAAGCCCCTTTTTTTGATTATTGTGTGTGATCCCTGATGCTGATTCATAACTCAATTCCCTTCCTAATTATCATGAATGACCACCAATACTGACTAGTTCTTAGTGTAGCTGCTTTTAACAGGGCTATAGTCATAGTTCCCTGTGTTTGGATAGACATAAATACCTATCTCTACTTTCTAAACAGATGTATGTTAAATAGAAGCAACAACATGCCCAAATAGATTATCACTCCCATTTAGTAAAGTAAATAAAATTAACCAGGTCCTATTCTATCCACTCTTCTTTTATTGTCTTTTATTGTCATTGCTATGTCTTATATATATTACTATGAATTCATGGCTTTGTATAGACTCAACGTATTCCAGTTAGCCATCATTATCATTATTATTATTTTAATGCTTAAAAAATCACAACTTTGTCTTTTTAGCAGTTTCTCAATATCTTTTAAAATGTCTCTTTTTGCCGGGCTCAGTGGCTCAGCCTGTAATCCCAGCACTTTGGGAGGCCGAGGTGAGTGAATTGCCTATTCGAGACCTGCCTGGGCAACTTGGCGAGACCTCATCTCTACAATAAATCAAAAACTAGCTGGGCGTGGTAGTGCATGCCTGTAGTTCCAGCTACTTGGAAGGCTGAGGCAGAACGATTGCCGGAGCCCAGCAGGTCGAGGCCGCAGTGGCCGGGAGCGGCCACTGCACTCCAGTCTGGGTGACAGAGTGAGACTCCAACATACACATACACACACAAAGTCTCTTTTCTCTGACAACAGTTATTTCCAAAACTATCTGTATTGTTCTTGCCCTAAGATTTGGAATCAGCTATCCTACAGAGCCTTGGTTCCTTTTAGAGGAGGATTTTTGTATCAGATACAGTCTCTGCCCTTGCCTTTTCTCCTACTTTTTCAGTTCTCACTGCCACATTACCAAATGCTACTGTCTGCTTCTCTTTACCTAATGGCTTTTTCTGGCTTTTGCTGATTGGCAGACTGGAAGTTCCAAGGAATTGGTGCCACCTAGGAGCAGCTCTCAACCAATGACTCAAGAAAGTTGGATATAAATACCCCAATTTCCTCATCTACAGATATTATAATTCTAAGGTTGCATTTCATACTGAATCCAATACGAAAAGCTCCATGTCATCAGTAGTTGTAACTTTTAAGATAAGGAAGCCTCTCTCTTATTTTCCTACTCTCTTTTTTGCATTGGAATTCTTGCCTTAGTGTCTGCTTCTGGAACAATCTAGATCAAAACCTTGGCACTAGAAATTTTGCTGCTGCTATAGTAGAAGAAATATAGTGGAAAAAAATTTTTGCCAGGCATGGTGGCTATTCTTTTCATCAACTAACATTGACTTTATTTTTCAATGTAAACTTTTTCATCCCAAGACCTTACCTTTCTCATAATATGTGGTTTCACTGCCAAGACTTTCTTCTACTGTGACAAAGGACTGTTAATAAATATCTGGTGCTGATAGCAATAGAGATAATATCTCTGATTCAAAGGACTGAACTTTTTCAAATAATTCATTTTAGGTCAACTAGCATTTATTAGACACACGTGTCAAACACTGGGCTAAGAGCTAGGAATACAAAAGCAAAAATAGCTGACAGTAAATAAATTAGACATTTTCCTGTCAGAAAGTTGGAGAATTAAAAAGGCCATGTTTTGACGTTTATAGTCCTATAAAGGTCACGTTTTCACACAAGAACAGTTCTTTTGTACTTAAAAAAAATGATGCCTATTTGGGAGTGAGAATATAGTGGTATTCTTTGGCAATAATTTAAGGATAAAATATGTGAGGGACTTTTCTACCCTGCTTCAAATCTTTTAAAAATTATTATTAACCTTAGAGAAAATATTTTTTCTCAAATGATTCATTTTTAATCAATTAATTAATTATTTGCTTATTATTTACTTTTTAGATTCAAGAGGTACATGTGCAGGTTTGCCACATAGGAATGTTGCATGATGGTGAGGTTTGGGCTTCTACTGAACCCATCACCCAGGTGGTAGACTTGGTACCCAGTAAGTTGTTTTCTAACCCTTATCTCCTCCACTCAACCTCCTTTAAGAGTGTCCCCATTGTCTGTTGCTCCCATCCTTGTGTCTGTGTACATTTAGTGTTTGACTCTCACTTATTAGGGAGAACATGTGGTGTTTGGTTTAACGTTTCTGTGATAATTTGTTTAGGATTATGGTCTCTAGCTGCATCCATGTTGATGCAAAGTAAAGTACATAATTTTGTTCATTTTTATGGCTGCGTAGTATTCCATGGTGTGTATATATCACATTTTCTTTATCTAGTTCACCACTGATGGACACCTAAGTTGGTTTCATGTTTTTGCTATTATGGTTAGTGCTGCAGTAAACATATGGGTGCAGGGGTCTTTTTGGGAGAGTGATTTGTGCTCCTTTGGGTATATACCCAGTAACAGGATTGCTGACTCAAATAGCAAATCTATTTTTAGTTCTCTGAGAAAACTCCAAACTGCTTTCCACAGAGGCTGAACTCACTTGCATTCTCACCTATAGTATAGGAGCGGATCCTTTTCTCTGCCTTCATCAGCATCTGTTGGTTTTTGACCTTTAAATAAAGCTAACTTGACTGGTGTGAGATGGCATCTCATTGTGGTTTTGACTTGCATTTCTCTGATAATTAGTGATGTTGAACATTTTTTCATGTGTTTGTTGGCCACTGGTATGTCTTCCTTTGAGAAGTATCTATTCATGTACCTTGTCCATTTTTAATGGGGTTATTAGATTTTTGAGTGTTTTGTTTTTTTTCCCTGTCAATTCACTTGAGTTCTTTATATATTCTGGATATTAGTTCTTCGTAGGATGCATAGTATGCAACTATTTTCTCCCTTTCTGTAGGTTGCCTGCTATCTTGGTTGATAGTTTTTAATAGGTATGCAGAAGCTCTTTTTTGCTTAGGTCCCACTTGCCAATTTTGAGTTTTGCTGCTTTTGCTTTTGAGATCTTGGTCATGAATTCATTGCCCAAGGCAATGCTCAGAAGAATGTTTTCTAGGCTTTCTTCTAGGATTTTATAGTTTGAGGTCTTATGTTTAAGTTGTTAATCTATCTTGAGTTAATTTTTGCATAAATGAGAGGAAGAGGTCCAGCTTCATTCTTCTGTAACTAGATGCAAAATGTAATTCATAATTAATAGCAATCTTGTCAAAAGTGTTTTCTCTACTTGAGGGTTGTGTGAGCATTTTAGAGATTGCTGAGAAACAAGTTTTATATGTAGATTGAACTAAATTAAGGAGCATGCAAGTTAGGTATAAATTTCATGCTGGGGTATTTAAATATATATTTTTGCTGATTACTTAATTACAAGGAGGAAAGCACACATTTCTTCTAGTTTGCTTCCAGTCAATATGGAAATACATGACTATACACAATTTATTAAAGGGTATGTTCAGAATGAAATGTGTGTATAGGAGAGGGTCTCAGTTTCCCTATCCTAGTCTTAAGACAGTTAAATTCTTTTCAAATTCATAATTAAGTCTTCTAATTATTAGAATATTTCATGGCATTTACATTTCATGGAACCATCACCTATGACTGGAACACTGTTGATTCTTACTTATTTTCTGTTCCCAAGATGCACTTCTCTACTTAACCAATTCCCTTTATCACTTCAGTGCTTTGGGAAATAATATATGTTAGCAGCAATTTTAGAAGCATCTTTTATCCTCCTTTCCTCCAAATAATATTTAAACATGCCCGTTTGAAGAAGTTAATATTTGACTGAGTTATTTGGCAGTGGCAACAAGGTCACATGCCAATGCATGAACTGATTTCACCAGAAAACATAGTGTATCTTTGTGGTTTTGTGCTGATAATTAGTTTTTTAAAATGATGAGGTTTTTTTTCTTGTTCTTATATTTTACAATGACATCCTTGGGCCTGTATTTAGTGTTCTGATAAACACATATGAGTTTGATACTATATATTCAATATGGAAATGTGGAAATAGAAGAAGGAAGACATTTTACCACGTATCAAGATATGAGCACTACTGTCTCATTCCTTCTTCTATCTCTATTCCTTTCTCTATATCAATTTGGTGAGGAAGTCATTGGCATTTTTTTTTTAGGTCTTTGATGTAAGAGAAGCAAAACCCAAAATTTCAGATCTATAATGTTTTTTGAAGTTCTGGTTGTCCAAAAATATTTCTAATGTTATTTTAAATAGAAACTTAGAATGAGTCTTATTCTACTAGAAATAAGGGTAAATATGAATGCCAGTCATGAGTCTGTTGAATATAACCATGAATCTAGAACTTCAGGGGTAGTAAATATATGGTGTACAAGCTGCCACTTCTCTATCCTGACCTCTCAGCAGACATTGCTAATCGAACTCATCACTCTTACCTGCTGAGTCTAGACATGGCTTCTTTGCAGTGCTTCTGGCAACACTATTCCTAGGCCAATGTTGGCTTGTGGAATGAAATTACTTATCACCCTTTGGGCACAAACAGTTTACAAAATAAATGGCTGCTTTAAAAAAATCAGCATTATTGAGGTATAATTAATATACAAAGGACTGCATGTATTTAATGTAAATAATTTGATGAGTTGGAACATAAGCAAATACCCATGATACCATTACCACAATCAAGGCAATAGACCTATGTAACATTTCTCAAAGTTTCCTTATGTCCCTGTTTTGGGTTTAAGGACACTTAACATGATATCTACCCTCATAGCAAATTTTGAAGTACTTAATACTATATTGTTAACTATAAGCACTGTATTGTATAGCAGATCTCTAGAATTTATTCATCTAGCATAACTGAAATGTTGTATCCATTGAACAACTCTCCATTTCCTCCACCCTCAGCCCCTGGAAACCACTATTGTATTTTTTGCTTCTATGAGTTTGACTGTTATAGATAACTCATAAAAGTGGAATCTTGAAGTATTAATCCTTCTGTGAGTGGCTTATTTTATAAAGTACTCCTCATTCATTCATGTTATTACACATAACAATATCCTCATTTTAAAATACTGAATACTATTCCATTGTATGTATACATCGCACTTCTTCTTTCTGTTCATTTGTTGATGAACACTTGTGTTGTTTCTGTACTTGGCTATTGTGAATAATGCTGCAATGGACACAGAAATGTAGATATCTCTTTGAGATCCTGATTTCAGTTTCTTTTTTACATATAACCAGAAGTAGGATTGTTGAATCATATGATAGTTCTATATTTAATTTTTTGAGAAATCTCTGCACTGTTATCCAGCATTGCTGCACCATGTTATATTCCCACCAACAATGTACAAGGGTTCTCATTTCTCCCCATCCTTGCGAACATTTATCTTTTGTTTTTTTTGATAATAGTCATTCTATCAGATATGAGATGAAATCTCACTGCATTTTTTTGCATTTCCCAGATAATTAATGATGTTAATAATCTTTGCATATAGTACTGACCATTTTGTATGTCTTCTTTGAAAAATATCTGTTCAAGTTCTTTATCCATTTTTTTATCAGGTTTTTGTTTCACTAGTGAGTGTGTGTGTGTGTGAGTGTGTGTGCGCGCGCGTGCATGTGCGTGCACGTGCGCACCCATGTATGTGTTTCGCTAGTGAGTTGTTGTAGTTTCCTATATATTTTTGACATTAATTTCTTATCCGATACATGGATTGTGTCTTCTTAATTCTCACACAGGATATACTTCAACAAGAATAATATGAAGTGCAGAAGGGTTATAAGAGTAGTTCATCTTTCTTTCCTGGGATTTAAAATTGTGGAGGTTGCTGCAACTGTTGCATAATAATCTTCTAAGTTTCTTCCTGTCCTAATGATAATAAGAAATTAGAAAAACAATCGGTAAGAGCAATAAGACAACTATTTGGAAAGTGTGCACATAATGGGTAATTCCTAACAATCCTTATAATAACTATGGATGATGTTATCGCAAGCCAAGTTTAAATCTCTGGGCACTGTAGATCATTCTGAGCAGAACGAAAGTAATATTTCCATTTTTTATTCTTCTAAGGTTTCTATGGAAACACCTTTTGAGGCGGCCTTTGCCAGAAGAGAATATTATGTTTTGTTTTTAAATAGAATGATAACAAATTCTATTTATGCAAAGCAGAGATGTTTGATAGATTTTTGAACCAAGGCTAAAATTTGATTTCATCATTTATCTGTCTACCAAGACAGCCAAAGTCATTAGAAACAATACTCTTAAAGGTTTTCATGTGTGCATTTGAGAAGAAAATCACTTCTTATCCTTCACTTTAGGACTGAACCAAAAGATACCTTGTTACACTTATGAAGTTACTCTATAGTTACATGCAAAGTCCCAGGCAATACACATTTTAAGGAATGTCAAATTTCACAAACCTTGATTGAATTTTCAATTCAACTGAATTTTACTTTTAATGGTCCTATTAATTTAAATATGGAATCTGTTTAATAAAGAAAACACACAAACACACCTACACTCAACAGTCTAACCCTCCTTTAAAAATAAGTTCTTCTTCTAGCAGTAAAAACTGAACACCTATGTAAAATAGATTTATTTTCTAAGAAAATAGCATATTCAGAATAAAATGCTTATATTCACTCAAAATTTTACTTCCTAGAATTTCAAAATAAAATGGAAACATCTGTGTCTGTCTTATCTATAGTCTTCATGCATTTTTAATCTTCAGTCATGTTGACTGTTAGCCTTGGTCTATCTTCCACAAAGAGATCTTGTTGGTCAATCTATAAGAAACATGTTAACACCCTTAGAATCATTTCATCTGTTCTTTACTTGAGGTTCATTTGTTGGACATGTATATAATATCCCACATGCAAATGAGTCACTGCTTTATCTAAGAGTTATGAAAACTTTTATTAGGAAAAGGAATGAAAAATGGAGTATATAGTAAGAGACTCACAAACCCTTGTGTACATTATCTACATCTAAAATCGAAAATGTCTAAAACTGATTTAAGAATAGCAGAATAACTAGATTATTTAAATGTATTAGTATAGCAATAGGGGGAAATAGCTCAATATGTAGAAGATGGCTACCTTCTAAGCGGGACCAGGAAAAATGGAAAGGTTGAGGCAGAAACTGCTGTTACCCTATGGCTCTTAGTACTATTGTATTTTTAAGCTAAGTAGACATACCATTTTGCTAAAGTTAAAAAAAAAGGCCATAGTAAAAGTAATGGGGAGATTCATTTGCTATGCTTCAGCCCACACGAACAGGCATGTTAGGATATGTGTCAATTGACTGGGATATTCAATTTATACATAAGACTGGGTCAAATGCAAAATGAATATTTACATTGTCAGTTTTCTTTCAGTTACTTTTTGTCTCTTAATTTTAAAGTTCAGTACGACAACTTTTCTCAAGAAGAAACCTTACTATACCCTTTTCTATGAAGAACAATATCCACCTATTCTCTCTTTGGATTTTTGTACCATCTCTTCATTCCTCTGCAAACTTTTGTTGCCCACCACCCAATCCTATGGTAATTCATTTTCCATAAATTTATTTGCCTACTCAAAGAACTCCAATAAATTAGGCACATTTTCTCCTTGTGGCTACATTTATTTGTATATTAAAAATTTATGCATTTAATATTTTTCCTAGTTGGATAATTTTATTTAAATGCTTTTAAATGTATCCCTATTATAAATCCTGCCATCTTGCTCCATGAGGCAAATCTGTCTTTCCTTTATTATTTTTGATCAGTAAGTGTGCTTTGTGGAAATGAACAACCTCTCTTTTATTTGCCCGTATGATGTTATGCCTGGTTGGTTTGTTCCCTTTCCAGGCAGGCCTTATCTGGCCCACTTCTGTGGCACCTTCTCAAAGCCTTTGGATTCAGAGCACTGACCTCTGGCTACTGTGACAGTGTCTTTAGTCCTTTACTGAGGGCTGTGCCTCTAGATACTGCAAACTGTCACCCATCCATTGTAACCTTCATAGGTAGCAATAAAGAATGAAAGTAAATTAACCTCAGCCTCTATGTGCTGCAGAACATTGTCCAGAACTTGTTTCTAATTCCTTCCTTTCATAAAATTTAAAGACAGCATGACACCTGGCAGAGTCCTCACAGCTAAAAATATATGCCTCAACTGCAGTTTAAAATGAAGAAAACAGACTTTTTCAACTGGGATGGCTGACATTTTTAAGTCATAATAACTAGTTCTGAAAATTTCAGCCTTCAGACATGAGATAGGAGGTAGAAATCCTCCATAAAATAACAATTTTTATTATGGAAACTTCAGTCTGGTCTCCTAAAATGCAATATATGAAAACCCAAATTTGCAAAGTCAATTAGGTATTATTTTGCAATGCGGACTCTCATTATTTGAAAAACTATAGTTCAAAATTGTTTTAGAAAACAAATTCTCAAGATATTTAAGATTTTCCTCTCCATAGACTATTGACTGTTTTAACTACTTTGACCAAAAGGATGAAGGATGAAGAATTTTAAACCTACTTTATTATGAATCATTGATACCTAAAGACATTAAAAAGCAAATTCAATGGTCTAAACCAAATTCACACAGACTTTTAGATATACAAGTTATTATATAAAGCAGAGGCCACTGATTTGTCCAAAAGTAGAGAACTAATATTTTTCTCTTTTTTGTTTTTCTATTTTTTTTTTTTTTTTTTTTTTGAGATAGCACCGCGTTTAAAATTTCAGGGATATCATATAAAAATCTTGATTTCTGGCTTCTTCTCAGAAAAATCAGCCAATCTGCCAACTCACATCTCCACTGATAACAGGTGGCTAAAGTTGAACAGCTGAGATATCTTGTATGTATAGCACAAATACTCCAGTCTCTAGAAGCCTCTTCATACACTATTATGACAAATCCAGCTAAATTCACTGATTTAAATCACCTAGTTAATGTCTGCAAGCATTTATTTTACTTTTATGAACACTAGTTTCCTAAGTAACCTAGTTATGCCATTTATCTGTTAGCTAGCTAAGATATTCATAGAATAATGATAAATAGTTACAGGAATCTGGTAATTGCTTTGTAAAACTCTGGTGTGTCCATGTGGCTCTTTGAGCTATGGCAGCCATGTTTCCTAGCTTTGGCCCCATTCCCTACCTTGGGGAGGTGAATCTCCTCTCTCTCTCTCTCTCTCTCTCTCTAACTTGCTTTTGGAATAAACTATACTTTCCAATCCAAAAAATAAATAAATAAAATAAATAGATACAGGAATCTTATTTAATGGCTAATTGCTTTTCATCAATTAATAGTATTCTTATAGTTAAACTAATAGTAGCCAGAAATTGAGTGCTTATGCAAAGTAAAAATAAGTAAATGATTATATTTTGTTTTTGTGTTACTTAGTTGAAAACAAACTAGCTAAACAGGATTTTTCCCTATTTCACTACTAATTTGATATATTGTATATTAGCCTCTGAGAATTGTCATAACAAATTACCCTAAAGGTGACAACATTAAAAAACCCAGAACTTTATTCTTTCACAGTTCTGTGGGCTAAAATTCTGAAATCTAGAAGCCAGCAGGGTCACACTCTCTTGAAAGACTCCATGGGAGAATCTTTCCTTGCCTCTCTGAGCTTTTGGTGGTCCCTGGTGTCCCTTGGTTTGTGGCAGCATAACTCCTATCTCTACCTTTGTCCTCACATTCCCTTCCCCTCATTGTGTATGTATTTCAGTGTTCTTTCTCTTATACAGACACTAGTCATTGGATTTAGGAGCTACCCTACAACCATATCATGTCATCTTGGGAGTCTTGATTCCATCTTCAAAAACTATCCAAACAAGGTCATATTCACAAGTACAAGGAGAGTGGGGAAGGCGTGAAAATTTGGACATCTCATTTTTGAGGAATACAATTCAACCCACTACATATTGACTTTTTCACATTTCAGTAATTCTGTGACCCATTTTAATTATTTAAGGTTCAGTCATTTTCCAGCTTAAATTCACATGTGAAAGTTTCCTTTGGTTCCAAAACTGATATCTCTGATAAATTATAATCAGTTGCATCTAATAAGCCAGTTCTAAACCACAAGACTAAACTGAAGCAAAGGTCTTAAATTTTAAGCCACAAGTTTTAAATTCAGAGTAGTTTACTGCTTTTCTTCCTTTGACTAGGGTTTTTCCAAATGAGATGCATAGCCCCCTGCAATCTGTTAAGTATTCGGGAATTTTGCAGGCCTGTGGTTGCTTAAAATTGGTCATAGTGGGAGTACTTACACCACAGAATTTGGCAAATGCTGCAAATCAAAGGCTGTCTTTCTCAGAGCACCAGCTGTCAAACAATTACCAACATACAAGTGCCTAAGCATCATCAAGTGGGCCACAGGAGGCTTGGCGGTACCAGAGGAAACAGTAATTAATTATTCAGTTTTACTTACCCACATTTTACAAATGTGAAATTCAAGATTATTACTGCCCCCCAAATATTATTGCTTCTTTAAAAAAATTATTTTAGATTCATGTGCACGTTTGTTACATGGGTATGCTGCGTGGTGAGGTGGTATGGGCTTCTACCGAGCCCGTCACCCAAAGAGGGGAGCAGATACCCAATGAGTATACTCCTACCTCCTCCCGCAAACATCTGCATAGAATTATTGCTCCTTAATCGTCACTATTTCCTTAAATAATGTTCAAAAATAACGAGATACCTACAAACTTAACAAGGTGAATTAATACCAGCTAATGAATTTTCAGAATATTTGCATACAACTGGAATTTTAAAGTTGTTATCACAGTGTTGTATTGTATCTACAAAAAGAAATTAATGGCTCAAAATAATTTCAGAAAAGTATAAAGTAATGATTAAAAGGGGATCAAACATTTCTTTTCATCATATACATAAACAGTATTCCGTGAAAATGTGGAAACAATACATATGTGTTCTGACAAACATTCTATGACTGTAAGGTTCATTTGCAAAAAATCTAAAATGTAGACTTTGTTGGGCAAGACATCCAGTCACCTCTGTCTTTCAGTGTGTTGTCTGCTATGAGACTGAATTATAAAAATTGATTAAGTTTGTTAATCAGTTTAAGAAAATATGACCGAAATCACAGAGGCATCATTCACTGTTGTGCTCCGCATAAAAAAAAAAAGGAGTTCAAGTTCTATTATCACACAGATACTTGAGGTGCTAGCTATAGAGTTATAAAGCTGTAAAACCAATGAATATCACATTCACGGGGAAAGCACAATGAGCCCTACATAAAATTCCTTTATCAAGTGGCACTTTTAGATGTTATGTAACATTCATTCCCTACAATGTGGAAGAGCAGATGCTATGACATGCTCTTGAGAAATGTGTGCTGGGATCAGACCTGATGCAGGAGTCATGTGTGTACAATAAGGGGTATTGCTGGACAAATAAGAAATTGCATCCAAATACCAGGCCACATACAGCCTTCTACGTAGAGAACTGTTGGCAGTCACCAACTTGCTTCCTTATCTTGACTCAGCATTAAAGGAAAGGATTCAAACTGAAAACACGGTATGATTCATTCAACAATCATTTACTGTATGACACTGATTCGGAGGGGCTGGGGATATACCAGTGATGAAAGCAGACAAAATATCTTCCCTCCTTCTGGTGTTGTATGATGGTGTATAGAAGGAAATAGGCAATAAAATGAATAAAGAAGTCAATTAGATAGTTGATATCTGACGTCATTGACCTTACAGAATGACAATATCATATTGTTCAACTTAGCATTTTAGAAGATAAGTATCATGGAGCTACATAAAGCAGGCAGAGAGATAGGAAGTCTTGGCCTGGGGTGAAGGTGGGGAAAAGAGCAGTGGGATCAAAGGAGACCTTCCTTGGCATGACCTGCACAGTGTGCTGTGCCAAGAAACTGGCAGAGAGAGCAGTTCTCCACTGAAGAATGGTAGCTGTTCAAAGAACAGGTGCTCACAGAAGGTTCTGAAAAGATGGGCAGGATGAAAAACATTTCTTCACAAATTCAGAATAGATGGTTTATATTGACTTGCTCAAGCCGTGTATCTCAAAGATATATCTATAGTCTCTTGAATTGCCTGAACTTACCCCCTCCTGACTAAAATGGCACAATTTTAATATGGAGATCATGGATATCAGGATTTCTTTCTTTCTTTCTTTCTTTTTTTTTTTTGAGTTGGCGTCTCACTCCGTTGCCCAGACTGGAGTGCAGTGGCCGCTTCCGGCCACCGCAGCCTCGACCTGCTGGACTCTGGCGATCCTTCCGCCTCAGCCTTCCGAGTAGCCGGAATTACAGGCGCGTGCTACCACGCCCGGCTAATTTTTTTCATTTATTGTAGAGATGAGGTTTCGCCTGCCCAGGTGGGTCTCGAACCCGCGGGCTCAGGCAATCCACTCACCTCAGCCTCCCAAGGCGCGGGATTACAGGCTGAGCCACCGAGCCCGGCA
>CAUYQG010130244.1:0-15017 GCA_963574415.1 Tarsius wallacei
TAGATGCAGCCGGGCTTGGTGGCTCAGCCTGTAATCCTGCACCTTGAGTGGAATGCCTGAGCCTGTGGGTTCGAGACCCGCCTGGGCAACTTGGCGAGACCTCATCTCTACAATAAATCAAAAAATTAGCCAGGTGTGACAGCGCGCGCCTGTAGTTCCAGCTACTTGGAAGGCTGAGGCAGAAGGATCGCCGGAGCCCAGCAGGTAGAGGCTGCGGTGGCTGGAAGCGGCCACTGCACTCCAGTCTGGGCGACTGAGTGAGACTCCAACTCAAAAAAAAAAAAAATAGCCAGATGCAATAGCATGCACCTGTAGTTCTAGTGACTCAAGAAGGTGCTAGTGATTCAAGAAGCTGCAGTAGAAAGATGGCTTAAGCCCAGAAGTTTGAGGAAGGAAAGGAACAGCAGGGAAGGAAGGGGGGGGGAGGGGAAAGAGAGAGGCAGAGAGAGAGAGAGAAAAAAAAGAAAGAAAAAGCAAGAAAAAACGGAAGGAAAGGAGGGAAAGGAAGGAAAGGAAAGGAAAGAAGAAAGAAACAATACTAGATTAAGTTAGATAATTACTTAATCTAAAATTCTGTCTACTTGTAGCATAAAGGCGATATTACTCTAGGAGGTAGACTTCATTTGGACTTTCTGAAATAGTACACAACATGTTAAGCATGTATGCATTTTTTTGAAGAACAAACGAGTCTATACCTTTTCTAAGATGTTCCAAGTAGTCGGAACTACAGGCGTGTGCTACTGCGCCATGATTCCACCAATTATGAACACTGCATTAAAGAGCTCTCTATGCCGGGTACAAAGGCTCATGCCTGTAATCTCAGCACTTTGGGAGGCTGAGGTGAAAGGACTGCCTGAGTTCAGGAATTTAAGACCAGCCTGGGCAACATGGTGAAACCTTGTCTCTATGACAAATAAAAAAATTAACCAGGCGTGGTGACACACACCTGTAGTACTAGCTACTCGAGAGGTTGAAGCCCAGTAGATTGAGGCTGTGGTATCTGTAATGCAGCCAATGTACTCCAGCATGGGCAACAGAGTGAGTTCCTGATTCAAAAAAGAAAAAGAAAACAAAGAAGTATCTTAGAGAGATTTAGCTAAGCCCTCATACAAATTATTATTATTATTATTATTATTATTATTATTATTATTTTGAGTTGAAGTCTCACTCCATTGCCCAGGCTAGAGTGCAGTGGCACGCTCACGGCCACCCCAGCGTTGACCTGCTGGGCTTCGGCGATCCTCCCGCCTCAGCCTTCCAAGTAAAGTCGGAACTACAGGCATGTGCTACTGCGCCCGACTAATTTTTGATTTATTGCAGAAATGAGATCTCGCAAAAGTTGCCCGAGCTGGTCTCGAACCTGTAGGCTCAGGCAATCCACTCGCCTCTGCCTCCCAAAGTGCTGGGATTACAGGCTGAATCACTGATCCCGGACTATTATTTTTTTAAACCCACTAAAATTACAAAAGTTAAGTGAAAAAAGACACCTCAAAAAAAGAGAAAGTAAAATAAACATGAAAAAAAATTAACAATACAAGGTATGAAATTGAAAACAATGATATCATACTTCACCTACCCAGATAAGACTTTTTTAATTTAATTTTTTTACAATAAAGTAGAGACGCAGAGACAGGGTTTCATTATGTTGTATAGTCTGGTATTGAACTCCTGGAATCAAGTAATCCTCCCACCTCACCTCCCAAAGTGCTGGGATTACAGGCGTGAGCCACCATGCCCGGCTGCAGGTCGCAGATGACAACTTTTTAAAACAATATACTCAATGTTGGAGAGGATACAGTGGGATGGGCACTCACCAACTGGACATAAATAGTTACTATCTTTCTTAAAGCAATCTAACATTAAATATGAACTCCAGTCAGGCACAGTGGCTCATCCCAGCACTTTTGGAGGTCAAGATGGATGGATTGCTCCCAGGAGTTCGAGATTAAGTCTAGGTAACATAGTGAGAACTCATCTCTACAAAAAAAAAAAAAAATTACCTAGATGTGGTGGCATATACTTGTAGTCCTAGCTACTCAGGAGGCTGAGGCTGTTGTGAGCCATGATTGTGCCAATGTACTCCAGACAGAGTGAGGCCCTCAACTCAAAAAATACAATAAAATAAAGGAAGAAAATCCCTTTAACCAAATAATCCTTTATCTCAGAAGTTATACTAAGAAAATAAATCATAATATGCAGATTTATGCACAAAGATGCTCAAGGTACTGTGCTATAATAATGTTTTTAAAAACTGGCAATTGGCACTAACTGCTCAATAGGGAACAGTAAAGTAAATTTGGGTTCATCTAACTTTATGTGTAGCCAAGTTGCAAAACACTAAATATACTTATATCTCAGCTATGTTAGACTATGTATGGTATAAAGTACTAGAAGCAAATATACCAAAATGTTAATACTACAGTGGTTTTCTATGGGATGCAGTGGAAAAGAAGTGATTGCCATTTTCTTTTTCTTACTCTTCAATAGTCTCAAATTTTTCCACAATGGACATGCAGAGTACATGGCAAATGATTTAAACAGTACAGAATGTCATGGATGAAAAGCAAGCTCCTCTCCAGAAGCATCCAGTTAACATTTTCTTGTACATCCTCACAGATACTAACTACTCATTATTTTTGTAATCTGAAAAGGTTAAGACACACCCAAAAATATATCTAGTATTTATAAATTATGTTCAGATCTAACCTTCATTAATTTACCTAAATATTGCTACATAAGCAGAATTTCCTTTTATTTGCGTTAAAACTACTTCTATTAAACTCAAGTGTTATTGTTCCCCTAATGCAAACTGTAAAAAGGTTCAGCTTGACTTTTTCCATACTGCAGTCATATTCCTTTTTAACACACTAGACTGTATTCACACATGCCACTTGACCCTAAAAGTTTTATTTCCAGTTGCCCATCTCTAAACCTTCTTCAAATTTGCTTTAATAAAAATAGGTTATATGATACCATGTGTAGACTACTACAAATATAAGTATGAAAACAACGAACAATTTTATCTTCCAAACAAAGACAAAAATTACAACTCCAGGAATTCAAATCACTATGCGGACCTGAAGAAAACTGTTTCAGAAATGCCTGCTTTGAATTCTAAATTGTATCAGTGCAAAACTGTACAAAAATAAGGATGCAGCCGGGCATGGTGGCTCACTCCTATAATTCCAGCACTTTGGGAGGCTGAGATAAGAGGACTGCCTGAGTCCATGAGTTCGAGACCAACCTAGACAACTTGGCGAGACCTTACCTCTACAACAAATCAAACAGTTAGCCAGGCATGGTGGCGTGTGCCAGTAGTTCCAGCTACTTGGAAGGGTCACCTGAGCCCAGCAGGTTGAGGCTGCGGTGGCCGTGAGTGTGTAACACACACACAAAAAATAAGGATGCATACAGATAATAACCAGAGAGAATGATATAAAAATGAAAGTAACAGATAACCCTTGGTATTAATTTCCTTTTTGTTTTTTGAGTTGGAGTCTCACTTTGTCGCCTAGGCTAGAGTGCAGTAGAACACTCAAGGCCACCTCAGAGTCAACCTCTGGCCTCCGGCGATCCTTGAGCCTCAGGCTTCCAAGTAGCTGGAACTACAGGCACACACTACCATGCCTGACTAGTTTTTTATTTATTGCAGAGACGAGGTCTCGCCAAGTTGCACAAGCTGGTCTCGAACCCGCAGGCTCAGGCAATCCACTTGCCTCGGATTCCCAAAGAGCTGGGATTACAGGCTAAGCCATCAAGCCCAGCCTTCATATTGTTTTATAACTTGTTTTATAAATTGTTTTCAAAAAAATTAAAAAACCTGAGAAGAGTTGGCATAAAGTGATCTCATATAATTCATCTGCTGGCTTTATTAAGTGTTAAAACACACCCTACCTACTTAGTGCAAGTTTTAACAATTAACAATGAACATTTTATAAAATAAGCACCATTCAGTACAAGAGCAATCGACCAACATCTTGATTCTGGTATGGATTACAGAAAGAAGCTGTGCTTAGAACAACCTGTTCAAAAACACACAGGCAAGCCATTCAAATAGCAATCTACCCTGTGGAAATGTCATTTTTTGCTAGTACCTTTATCCTTCTTGAAATCCAGTGCATCCTGTTTATCTGTGACAATTTCCTTCATGTTAACAACACTTCGGTGAATTAACTGACGAAGGATTTTGATCTCACGAATGGCTGTAATTGGGAAACCTTCTTTCTCATTGTCTAGTCTCACCTTCTTCAGAGCCACTAATTCTCCTGCCAAAACAAATTCAAGCCTTTTTCATTATCAATTAGCATGTTTGGGCCACCATCATGAACCAGCAGTAAATGTCCTTGCACTGAAAAGAAGCTTAATGCCTACTTTAATGCTTACATACCAAATACTTTTATGTCTTGAAAAAATAAATTCTGGGATAGGCACAGTGCTCAAGCCTGTAATCCCAGCACTTTGGGAGGTCGAGGTGAGGGGATTGCCTGAGCCCACGAGTTTAAGAACAGCCTGGGCAACTTGGCAAGACCTCACCTCTACAATAAATCAAAAAATTAGCTGGGCATGATAGCACATGCCTGTAGTTCTGGCTACTTGGAAGGCTGAGGTGAAAGGATTGCCTGAGCCCAGTGAGTCAATACTGGGGTGGCCGTGAGCATGCCACTGCACTCCAGCCTAGGCAACAGAGTGATACTCCAACTCAAAAAAATAAAAATAAAAATAAAAAAATAAACTCTGGCAGCAGAGACCCTCTTAATGTTGTCCTGCCAGTTGTGCCCTTCACAACATATCTTTCCTTTAATAAATCTACCTGCAATCCCAGCACTTTGGGAGGCTGAGGTGAGAGGATTGCCTGAGCTCACAGATTCCAGACCAGCTGAGCAACATGGCAAGACCTCGTCTCTACAATAAATTTTTTTAAAAATTAGCTGAGCATGGTGGCACACACCCGTGGTTCCAGCTACTTGGAAGGCTAAGGCGGAAGGATTGCCTGTCTGAGCCCAGCGGGTCAAGGCTGTGGTGGCCATGAGTATGCTACTGCACTACAGCCTGGGCAACAGAGTGAAACTCCAACACAAAAAAAAAAAAAAAAAGGGCCAGGTGCAGTGGCTCATGCCTATAATCCCAGCACTTTGGGAGACGGAGGTGAGAGGACTACCTGAGCCCACTGGTTTGAGACCTGGACAACTTGGTGAGACCTCATCTCTACAACAAATCAAGAAATTAGGCCGGGCTCAGTGGCTCAGTCTGTAATCCCAGCGCTTTGGGAGGCCGAGGTGAGTGGACTGCTTGAGCCCGTGGGTTCGAGACCCGCCTGGACGACTTGGCAAGACCTCATCTCTACAATAAATCAAAAACTAGCCGGGCATGGTAGTGCGTGCCTGTAGTTCCAGCTACTTGGAAGGCTAAGGTAGAAGGATCTCTGGAGCCCAGCGGGTCGAGGCTGCAGTGTGGCCACTGCATTCCAGTCTGGGAAACAGAGTGAGACTCCAACTCAAAACACAAAACAAAACAAACAACAAAAAAACAGAAATTAGTTAAGCATGGTGGTGCATGCCTGTAGCTCCAGCTACTTGCAAGGATGAGGCAGAAGGATTGCCTGAGAGTCCAGCAGGTCAAGGCTGTGGTGGCCATAAGCATGTCATTGCACTCCAGCCTATGCAACAGAGTGAGACTCCAACTTAAAAAAAAAAATTACCTTTCTTAATTCAAAAAATTAAAAAAAATAAAAAGAAAAAAATAAACTCTGTTGCCTTTCTTGTCTGATTTTTATAAGACGTGGAATTCATTTTTAATTTAATATTCAGTAGGGTCTAAAAATTTTGAATTATTAAAATATATCAGTAATTCAAATTCATCATTTTATCTTCAAGGACATCTCCCTTACCTAGCCAATCGCAACCTACAAATTTTACTTTTACCCTCTCTTAAATTCCGAGCAAGCTATAAAATGTTCAGATTGAACAATAAAAAGGAAAGTTTTACACAGTAATAATTACACTATACTACTCTTTTGGAAAACTTTATTCTACTAATAACTTTTAGAAATCAAATTAGAACTCAAAACTTACTTTTGTTAAATTCACTTAAATTGTTAACCTTCTGACATCTAGAATTTTGTGGCAATATTTACCTGTGTCTTTGTCCTTAGCTTTATATACTTGGCCATAAGTTCCTTCTCCGATAATCCCAATAATGTCAAACTTGTCTACACAGCGTTTCCCCCAGTCACTTTCTGTTTGTCTTCTTTCTCCATACCGAGGACAACAAATTCTAAAAATTAAAAACAATAAAAAGGTTATTTCTAAAATTTAAATCTGGTCAAATAAAAAACAATGCTTTTAAGCTGGGCATGGTAGCTCAGACCTGTAATCCCAGCACTTTGGGGGGCCGAGGTGAGAGGATTGTCTGAGCTCAGGGGTTCAAGACCAGCCTGGGCAACTTGGTGAGACCTTGTCTCTAAAATAAATCCAAAAGATAAATAAATAAATAAGCCAGGCTGCAGTGGCCATGAGCATGGTAGCAGTGGTAGCTCATGCCTGTAGTTCCAGCTACTTGGAAGACTCAAGCGGAAGGATCACCTGAGCCCAGCAGGTCAAGGCTGCGGGTGGTCCTGAGTGTGCCACTGCACTCCAGCCTGGGCAACAGGGCAAGACTCTGACTCAAAAAAAAAAAAAAAATTCTTTTACGATGATTTCGCTGATTCCAGTATCTCTTATGAAGTTTTTACTAAAAATAAATCAAACGATATGAAATACATAAAGCTACAACATGAAATCGGTAAACAGTCTCTCACAATACCTAAGACACAGATTTCAGGTTTCAGAAGGACATAGAACCAAATCATAGATTTGTTCCTTGCTTCCTGACCTCTCTTGAGTATTGGCTTCAACTGCAAAATGGAAAAAGAATCGCTATTATGCTGTGGATACCAGGCTACCATGAAAACAAAATATAAAACTGGCAATAAAATATGCTTAGAAAATGGTAACTATTATTAACTAAATGGTAACTATTATTATTAACTATTATTATTAACTTTTTTTTTTTAATAGACAGTCTCACTGTGTTGCCCAGGCTAAAGTGCAATGGCCCAATCACAGCTCCCTGCAACCTTGATGCCCTGGGCTCAAGGGACCCTCCTACCTCAATCTCCCAAGTAACTAAGACTACAGGTAGGCACCACCACACATGGTTAAATTTTTTTATTTTTTAGAGACAGGGTTGTGCTATGTTAATCAGGCTGGTCTTGAACCCCTGGCCTCAAGAGATTCTCTCACCTCAGCCTCCCAAAGCACTGGGGTTACACGGCATGAGCCACCAGGCTCAGACTACTTTTATTCTTGAGAGAAGTACTAACAATCAGAAAATCAGAGCCAAGCCAGGCACGGTGGCTCACGCCTGTAAACCTAGCACTCTGAAAGAGCCGGGTGTGGTAGCGTGTGCCTGTAGTTCCAGTTACTTGGAAGGCTGAGGTGGAAGGATTGTTGGAGCCCAGCAGGTCGAGGCTGCAGTGGCCGGGAGCGGCCACTGCACTCCAGTCTGGGTGACAGAGTGAGACTCCAACTCAAGAAAAAAAAAAGAATATACTTTAGGACCAAACTACTATGATCTTACTGGTGTGGGTTGTGGAAGAAACATGTGAGATTTAGATCAAAAGTAAGGAAGATCCCATGCTAATCTGAAATGTGGGAAAAATTAAATTTAAATTAAAATAAAGGAAAAGTTGGATGCAGTGGCTCACACTGTAATCCCTTTGGGAGACAGAGGCAGGAGGATTGCTTGAACCTGGGAATTCAAGACCAGCTTGGTAACATAGTGAGACCTCTTCTCTGCAAAAAAAAAAAAAAAAAGTTAGCTGGGCATGGTGGTGATCACCTATTGTCCCAGCTACTTGTGAGGCTGAGGCAGGAAGACCGCTTGAACTCTCAGGAGTTTGAAACTGTAGTGAGCCATTACCATGCCACTGCACTCCAGTCTAGGAGACAGAGAAAGACTTCAACTCAAAAACAAAACCAAAAAAATAAACAGAAAGAAGAAAACTGTAATTAAGGATAGACGCCTCCAAACACTTACTTTGGTCTCTTTTTATATGGTTGCTGAGGTGGTGTGATTGACTTTGGTTCTGGAGAGTCTGGGGGAGATGGATCACCACCAGGGAGCTCTGGAGGGAGAGGGAGGTCTGTGAGTAAATGACGTGTCCTCTGTTCCTTCTCTTTCTTTATGGGTTTTGAAGGAAGAGTTTCTTTCGGACTAAACAACAGAAAGGAAGAAAAGAAAAATATTACAAACACTTTAGAAAGATGCAAATAAAATTTTTCAAAGCTTATAACGCTTGACTATTAAAAGATTAAGAATTTTACTTTTAAAGTAAAAATCTGTAATATAACGTAAGAAAATGGAATTTAACACACCTAAAGAAACTTAAATTTTCAAAAAGAAAAATGTATAGCATATTAAAGAAACAATGAAAAATGTGATATAACTTATCGGTCCTTTATCAAACTCTTAATGTCCTTCCTAAGATTTCATTTTGATTTCTGTTGAGATAAAATACAATGCAGGAAGTAATCATCTGAAATTCACAAAGTATCACTGCAACTCATGGAGTTCATCGACCCTAATCTATATTTTAACAAAGATTTAAATAACAAATAAAAGCTCAACAATTTAACACTATTATATTACTAAAGATGTGGTTAGACTTAGAAAAAAGAGCCTGTAATCTCAGCACTTTGGGAGGCAGAGGCAAGAGGACTGCCTGAGCCCATGGGTTCAAGACCAGTCTGGACAATGTGGCAAGACGTCATCTCTATAATTAAAAAAAAAAAAAAAAAAAATTAGGTGTGGTAGCGTACGCCTGTGGTTCCAGCTACTTGGAAGGCTGAAGAGAAAGGATCACCTGAGCCCAGCAGGTCGAAGCTATGGTGACGGTGAGCGTGCCACTGCACTCCAGCCTGGGTGACAGAGTGAGACTCTGATTTAAAAAAACAAAAAAGAGGGCTGGGCTCCGTGGCTCAGCCTGCAATCCCAGCACTTTGGGAGGCCGAGGAGAGAGGACTGCCTGAGCCTGTGGGTTGGAGACCTGCCCAGGCAACTTGGTGAGACCTCATCTCTACAATAAATCAAAAACTAGCCGGGCATGGCAGCACGTGCCTGCAGTTCTGGCTACTTAGAAGGCTGAGGCAGAAGAATCGCCTGAGCCCAGCAAGTTGAGGCTGCGGTGGCCAGGAGCGTGCCACTGCACTCCAGTCTGGGCAACAGAGTGAGACTTCAACTCAAAAAAAAAAAAAAAAAAGAACTCAGAAAAAAGAAACAGTATTTGAGCGTTTTATAAGAAATGCAACTAAATGTAAAAGATATCTACTAAAAGAAAAAGAAAGCTAAGTTATAAAGCAAAACTAGGCCAAGGGGTGGTGTCTCATGCCTGTAATCCCACAGTACTCTGGGAGGCCAAAATTAGAGGATTATTTAAACCAAGGATTGTTTAAACCTGGAACTTCAAGACTAGCCTGGCAAACATAGAGAAACCTCGTCTCTACAAAAAATAATAGCCAGGCATGGTGGCATGTGACTAAAGTCCCAACAACTTGGGAAGTTGAAGAAAAGGACTGCCTGAGCCCAGGACTTTGCAGCTGCAATGAGCTGTGATTGTGCCACTGCATTCCAGCCTGGGCAGCAGAATGATACCCCGACTCTTAAAGAAATAAATAAAAGCTAGTGAAAAATGTACTGAATTATTCTACTCATGGGAAGTAGAAGGCAACCTTATCTCTGAACAGCCAAAATATATAGCCATCAAACTAAAAATCTAAGGAGAAAGAGTCCAAGCAACTATCTCAGAATCATTACGGCTGCTGGCAGCAAAAGGCCTCTCATGATCATCAGCAAATTACAGTAGGCAGTGATAGGAGGGAGATGGATAATTTTCCTGAAAAACATGGGAAAAGTCACTTTTCAGATCCTATTCTTTAGCCTCTACTTAAATATTGATTTTGAGTCACAGTCTCACTGTCACCCAGGCTGGCTATCAATCTTTCCAATCTATCTAACCTATCTTTATCTATCTGTCTATCTATCTACGTATCTATCTATCTACCTACCTACCTACCTACCTATCTGCCTGTCTATCTAACCTATCTTATCCATCCATCCATCCATTCATTTATTTTGAGTCAGAGTCTGTCACCTAAACTGGCATGCACTGCAGCCTCGACCTGCTGGGTTCAGGCAATCCTTCAGTCTCAGTCTTCCAACTAGCTGAAACTACAGGTGCACACCACCACACCCAGTTAATTTCTTGATTTATTGTAGAGATGCAGTCTCATCAAGTTGCCCAGGCTGGTCTTGAACCCATGGGCCCAGGCAACCTTCTCAGTTCCACCTCCCAAAGTGCTGGGATTACAGGCATGAGCCACCATGTCCAGCTTCGATTTATTTATAAGAAAAAATCTTGTGCCATGTTTATCATCAGAAAAGATAGACAACTGTTGTACAGCAAACTAATCTGCATGTACAAATTAAACCAGGCTAGTATCAGGAAGTTGAAAAAGACCTCGTCTCTACAATATATTAAAAAATTAGTTGGGCACGGTAGTGCATGCCTGTAGCTCCAGCTACTTGGAAGGCTGAGGTGGAAGGATCACTTGAGTCCAAAAGGTCAAGGCTGCAGTGCCTGTTAGCATGCTACCACACTCTAGCCTGGGCAACAGAGTGAGACATCGACTCAAAAATAAAAAAAAATTAAAGTAGTAAATTTGTATTAAAAGTTTTAGTTGAGGCAACCCCTTCGGGGTCCCCTCCCACTGTGGGAACTTTTCTGTCCTCTCAATAAATCCTGCTTTCTTAAAAAAAAAAAAAAAAAAGAAAGAAAATTAGTTGAATACATAAAAAAGGGGAACAAGGTGTTTTTTTTTTTTTTTTTTGGAGTCAGAGTCTCACTCTCTCGTCCAGGTTGGAGTGCAGTGGCACGCTGCCTCAGCCTTCCAAGTAGCCGGAACTATAGGTGTGCGCTATAATGCCCAGCTGATTTTTTTATATACTGTAGAGACGAGGTCTCCCCAAGTTGCCCAGGCTGGTCTTAAACCCCAGGGCTCAGGCAATCTACTTGCCTCTACCTCCAAAGTGCTGGGATTACAGACATGAGTTACTGCACCCAGGAGCCAAGCTTTCTACTAGCAAAATCCTAAAGCAAAGTTGAATGTTCACACAGATCCTTTCTTTTCTATACAGAGCTCAATACTTTTAAAGATATAGCCTTCAAGAATAGTATAGTCTGGGCACAGTGTGGCTCATGCGTTAATCTCAGCATTGCTAGAGGCCAGGAGTTTGAGATCAGCCTGTGCAACATAGAAAGACCTCATCTCTAAGAAAACAAAAATAAAAATAAATAAAAGGAGCCAAGAGTGGTGGTGCATGTCTGTAGTTTCAACTACTTGGTCAGCTGAGGTGGGAGGATTGCTTGAGTCCAGGAGTTTAGGGTCGCAGTAAGCTGATAGCATCACTGTACTCTAGACTGGGCAACAGAGCAAGACCCTGTCTCTAATAAATAATAATGATGTAGACTCCACTGAAGTCCAGTAAACTCCAAATGAACAAGCTATTAGAAAAACAGAACAGAAGATTTTAAAAATCCTATGTGGTTAACTGAAATGTCTACAAGTATACAGATCATCTCCTTAAAGCAGGACTATATCCATCAATAACTATGGTCATGCAGTTATAAAAAAGAATTAAATCATGCCCTTTGCAGCAACATGGATGGAGTTAGAGATTATTATCCTAAGTAAACTGACTCTGAAACAGAAAACCAAACACCACATGTTCTCACTCATACATGGGAGATAAACAGTATAAAGATGAAAACAATAGGACACGGGACACCAATAAGGGGGAAGAGGGAAGGGAGATTAGAGATCAGAAACTGCCTATGGGGCAAAATGTTCACTATCTGTGGAATGGGCCATCTGAGACCCAAATCCCACCTCTACACAACATGTCCATGTAGTGAGCACACACATGTACCCCTGAATCTAAAATAAAAATAATTTTAAAAATATATAGTCATGGCCGGGCTTGGTAGCTCAGCCTGTAATCCCAGTACTTTGTGAGGCCAAGGCGAGTGGATTGCCCAAGCCCACGGGTTCAAGACCAGACCTGGCAACTTGGCGAGACCACATCTCTACAATAAAGCAAGTATTAGCTGGGCATGGTATCGTGTGCTTGTAGTTTCAGCTACTTGGAAGGCTGAGGTGGAAGGATCACCAAAATCCAGCAGGTCAACACTGGGGTGCCCTTGAGTATGCCACTGCACTCCAGTCTGGGCGACAGAGTAAGACTTCAACTCAAACACACACACACACACAGTCATGAAGACTGTTCTGTGTAAGTGGGTGTTTGGCTGTCATTGCTTCTTAAAATGAAATGTAGACTACAAATGAGAAAGGTTTTTTAAATACCATTAGCTAAACTCACTCCTGCATTCGATACCAGGGTTAGTACACTCCTACCCAAAATATATGTTTAAAAGAAAAGCTTCATTCTTTTCCCAAAAGGACTCTAACTCAAAGTAGACAAACTGTCTACTATAAGCTTTATGTCATTTATATGCCAATTGATTTCTTAACCACATTGCTCAGTGTCATTTCACCCAAGCCCTGACCTTGGATCCTTGAGAAGTTGCATTTACTCAGTTCAAATATCCAATATTTACTGATGACATTCTGTGTTCTGTGTTTAAGGAACTGCAGGCAATAAAAAGATGTACAAGTTATTCTAAACATTTAAACTGCTATAGCCTCAAGTGAGATAATAAAATAGAGAGGACCATAAGTGAGTTTCTTATGCAACTTTCAAATTTTGTCCTAAAAAGGTTTCCTACATAATTTTTTTTTCTTAGTCAGAGTCTTGCTCTGTTGCCTAGGCTGGAGTGCAGTGGCATGATCACAGCCACTGCAGCCTCAACCTACTGGGCTCAGGTGATCCTTCCACCTCAGCCTTTCAAGTAGCTGGAAATACTGGCACATGCCACGACACCTGGATAATTTTTTTAATTTTTATTGTGGAGACAAGGTTGCCCAGGCTGGTTTAAAACCCCTGAGCTCAGGCATCCACTCACTTCCACCTCTCAACGTGCTGGGATTACAGGCGTGAGCCACCAATAAAAATTACTTTTAATGTCAAAGGTAAGAGCAGCTGGAATACAGATACAGTAGCATCAAAAACAAAGAAAAACAAAAACACATCTTGAATTTAAAATTAAAAAACAAGCTGGATGCAGTGACTCACACCTGTGGTTCCAGCTACTTGGAAGGCTGAGGCAGTAGGATCACCTGAGCCCAGTAGGTAGAGGCTACAGCGGCCATGAGCATGCCACTGCACTCCAGCCTGGGCGACAGAGTGAGATTCCAATTCAAAAATTAAAATTAAAAATTAAAATAAGCCGGGCCCGGTGGCTCAGCCTGTAATCCCACGCTTTGGGAGGCTGAGGTGAGTGGATTCCCTGAGCTCGTGGGTTCGAGACCCGCCTGGGCAACTTGGCGAGACCTCATCTCTACAATAAATCAAAAATTAGCCGGGCGTGGTAGTGCGCGCCTGTAGTTCCAGCTACTCAGAAGGCTGAGGTGGAAGGATCTCCGGAGCCCAGCAGGTCGAGGCTGCGGTGGCCGGGAGCAGCCACTGCACTCCAGTCTGGGCGACAGTGAGACTCCAACTCAAAAAAAAAAAAAATTTAGAAACAAATTCAGAGTAGCCAGTATTGAAGGAGAAGAACAAAGGTAAAGTACAGATATTACCAAACTTCAACTGTTACTACATAGCTATGATAATCAAGAAGACAGCATGGTATTGGCAAAAAAAAAAAGTAGATTAATAGATCAGAATAGAACCACACAGATATTGTCAAGTAATCTTTGACAAAGGAGCAAAGGCAATATGTTGAAGAAAAAATTGTCTTTTCAACAAATGGTGCTGGAATGTCTGGGCATTTATATGCAAACAAAATAAATCTAGATATAGATCACAAAAATTTACTTAAAATTGGTCACAGATCTAAATATCACACAATACTATACAATGCCGAGAAGATAACATAGAAAAATATCTAAGTGACTTTGGGTTCGGTGATAAATTTATAATTGCCCCATCAAAAGTAAGATTCATTACATAACACTAAAAATTTCTCTTCTGTGAAATATACTGCCAAAAGAATGAAATAACAAGCCATGAACTGAAAGAAAATATTTGCAAAAGATGCTTCTTATAAAGGACTATTATAAAAAATATGTAAAGAACTCTTGAAATGACATTATAAAAATACCAACAACCAAATGGAAAAATAGGCAAATGACTTGAAAAGACATTTTTATCAATGATAATATACAGATGGCAAAAAAATGTATGTGAAAAAATGCTCCACATCATATGTCATCAGGGAAATGCAAATTAAAGACAGCAATGGTATGCCACTATGTACCTATTAGAGTAGCCAAAATCCAAAACATTGACAATTCCCAATTCTGGCAAAGATATGGAGCTATGGGCACACTCAGTCATTGCTATTGGAGATGTAAAATGGTAAAGCCACTTTGGAAGACAGTTGAGTTGTTTCTTACAAAACTAAACATTTTCTTACCATATAATCCAGCAATCATGCCCCTTAGTATTTACCTAAATGAGCTGAAAACTTATATCCACACCAAAACTTACACACAGATGCTTATAGAATCTTTATTTATAATTACCAAAACTTGGAAGCAATAAATATACTTCAGTTAACAAATGGATAAATAAACTGTGGTACTTCCGGACAATGGAATATTATTTAGTGCTATAAAAAAGCTATCAAAGCCGGGCTCAGTGGCTCAGCCTGTAATCCCGCACCTTGGGAGGTTGAGGTGAGTGGATTGCCTGAGCTTGCGGGTTCGAGACCCGCCTGGGCAACTTGGCGAGACCTCATGCCTACAATAAATCAAAAAATTAGCCGGTGTGGTAGTGCGTGCCTATAGTTCCAGCTACTT
>CAUYQG010130246.1:0-41076 GCA_963574415.1 Tarsius wallacei
TCAGCACTTGCTCTGCTGCTGTTGGCTTTGCTCCCTCTGTTACCGTCTGCTGGTCTTGCACGGTCCTTCCCCGGTGGGTGCACAGAGTTATCTGTTGACAGTCAAATTCAAGCAAGACTAACCTGGTGGCTTGTAGACCACCGCCATTTCCCAAGAGGAACGAGAATGTAAAAGATATAAAATGAGAAGAAAAATTCCTCATTAGATTTCGGCTACATTCATTCTAATCTCAAATCTCAAGCGATCACACATTAGAACTTCAGTCCTTACAAGAGAAAATAAATCACTTCAAGGGGAAAACAGGCTTGAGATAGCTGAGGGGTTCACAGTCTCCTTCTGTAAATGTATCTATGGCAGTCTTCCCAATTGCCTTGTTTTTCAGGATGCCCTGGTGGCTCAGAGGACCCAACACAGAGCTCAGAATGACTCCTACGTATGTCTGCAGTTATCACACAGAACATAGGAAAGTGGTTACCATCATGAACTCAATTTACTTGTTAATACTTCATTAATTTCATGTTAATATTTTTTCCTTGAAGCTTAACCCACAGAGCATTTCATTACCACTACCACTCAGGTGTCAAATCTCTTTCTAAAACAAAACAAAGAAAAATCTTTTTATAAAATTGGATCTTTAGTTTTATAGGCAAAAGAAACTGTGAAGAAAATTAAATCTTCATCAGGCTAACTCACAAAGCAAATGCATAGAGAAACTGCATCATTCACCATTTAAATTGCCTAATTAGTCTTGGGAGCTTTTTTAGCCATCTAAGGTAAAGGAATTCTACACCCAGTTATGATCATGCTAAATTTCTTAACAGTCAATTTAAGTAAATCCTCCCCTGAAAGGAATAAATCACTTCTGTGCTAAGGAAGCTCTATTTAGATGCAATCCGAAAAATCTATGGAGCCCTGGAGTGAAATGCATACATTTTTAAAGGATAAACATGGGGGAATGTCTGTTATGCTTTCTGGTGAATACATCCATCCACGTGTTCATTCCTGTGCTCCCTAATGTATTTTCAAGTAACAACCTTGACTCTTTAAACATTGTTTATGGCTGTCGAGTGAGTGCATACAGGGTTTCCATAGGGGCGAGCTGCTGGGTAGACTTCCTCATGCGAGTCAAGCACTGAAGGTGTCATTTGTGGCCGCACACGGCAGGCATCTGCTCACCATGTGGCACCCATTCTTGTTAACACCGAAGGCGCGATTTGAGCTGCACAGCTTGGGAGCTCTGTTTGCAATAATCACAGTATGTGATGTCAAGTCCTCCGAGTCTCAGATGCCAAAGGTGATCATGGGCATACACGCAAATTCCTCAAGTCTGCTCTGCTGGGAAATGACCCCTGCCAAGGCCAGCAAAGGCAGCAGACACACATCCTTGGCCCTCAGCTCCTAAGGAGCCCAGGAATCATCTTTCCAATCTCACTGCATCCCCTTCATCTGGTTCTGGTGTCTACACAAGTCTCCTGGATTAGTTTCCCTGGGGGGAAAATTTTGTTGTCTCCAGAGCTTGAGATTTCCAATGATGTGCCAGTGACCTGCTACAAATCCTTGAAGTTTTATATTATAACCGTTCTCTTCTTTTTATATGAGCCGGCTGTTTACTTTTGGAACACCTTGAAACCTTCTAGCATTTCAGAATAATGTTTAAAACATGGCATTATTAGGAAAGTTTAAGATTACAGCTGTGAAAACAGACCTATGTCATTATAATCAGCGAGCAAGTCCCTTAATGGGGATTTCAGAATATAAAAGAGCTCATGCAGAGAATTGGCAGGGTGAGAGCCAAAGAGAGAAAAGAGAGAAAGAAAGAGGGGGAAAAATCCATCAAGCAAAGAGTAGGGGTGTTTCTAATCTTGACAACCCATTTGAAAAAATATAAGTGATTCAGTATTTGAGTAGAAAACTCCTTTTATGAGGGAGGGAGGGTGTAATTCCGTACTGCACCCGCTGGCACGATCATTTTACATGTTGCATCAATTAAAGCACATATTCTCTTCTATCTCAGATGGTTACCAACCCATCTGTTTTTCTATAGACTGTGAGCTCTTCAAGGGCTAGAACCATGTGTGATTCTAAAAGAGCAGCGTCTAGTACGTAGCACATATTCCATATTTGAAGTTGAATATATGGTGGAGACTGGAAATGGTATAGAAGACACGGTTTGGGTCATACCAAGATACAGAAGTAGAAAAATACTCAGGGAAGGAAAACAGTATTACACATAGGCCTTGCATTGGTGGAAAGAAATGTTCAACATGGAAGAACACGCTAGGTCGAGGTGACCATGGGAGAATACCCAAACCCTGTGACACTCACTGGGGAAGCTTCGTCTTTCAGGATGGCCTGTGTGTGTCCAATGACCTGTGGTCTTCCCTCAGGTCCCCATTCCTTCCTTCCTTCCTTCCTTCCTCCCTTCCTCCTTCCTTCCTTTCTTCCTTCCTTCCCTGGGCTTTAGGAATAGAGAAGGCAGACAGCAGTAGTGTTCATGTGATTTGGCTTGCAGAATGGTGTCCTGATAACTGTGGAAGAGAAAAATCTCCAAGAGACTCCTGAAAGACTAGTTCCAAGAAGCCCACCTTACCTGGGAAGATATTTCTAAGTGGGGTTGATGGGCTGAGGGACAGGGAATGTAGAGCCCAGTTTCAGCTGGACCCTAAATCTCTTCCTCTGTCCTGGCTTATCAATTTCCCAGTCCGCTCAAGTCTGTAAGGAAACTTTGCCCCTCTCTTTGGGGTTGGTAAGCAAGGCCTGCTCCTCTTACAATTTTCCATCTTCCACTGTGAAAACTGCCCTCGCTTCCTTTTGTTCCCATTAAAACATTGTCCTTTCTTTTCCTTTGCTTTCCTGCTAATCCACATTTCTTCAGATTAAACATCTCCACGTCCACATCCACCTTTTGCTTTTCCACCCACTGGACTGTGGCTTCTGGTTCTACCACGCTGCAGACATTGCTGTCACCGAGGTCACCAATGACCAACGACCAATGACCACTTCCAAGTCATGGACACTTCAGCGCTCATCGTAATGAATGTCTCTGCTGCATTTGACATTGCAGGATTCCTCTTTCACTTGGCATACAAAAAAGCAGACAAAATAGGCTAGTTATATGCATTAATATAAGTAAAGTGCTTAGCACAGCTTTTTCTAAAAAAAAAAGTCTAATGCTTGTATATTATTTTCCTCAGCTGCCTTTGCAATTCTGCTTTCTATGTCCATCCTTCCAGACACAGGTGTCCTCTTCCAGCATCCTGATCTCCCCCATGCCCTTGTAGGGGGATCCTATCACTCTTTGGGGTCAGGAACTGCTGTGCCATGACGACAGCACGTAGGTGTCTGCAGCCAGTGCTCTGCTCCATTTTTACGCTGCTATACCTAACTTCCTGATGGAGATTCCCGTCTCCACTGGCAAATGTGTCCCGGGTAGAGTCACTCCTGGATGGAAACCCCTAGTTAACACAGTGACTTGTCTCTTTCCTCAGGCGGGTGAGGACTATGAATGCCCTGTGGACTCACACAATATCACCCAGTGTTTTGAAACACAGCACAGAGCCACATGCGCTGATGTGTAAATCCAACTGTATAATCTTCCATTTAGAAGACCTTACTTTAATGAGAGATTGTAATTATCCACCCCCACAATAGTCCCTGTACATTCTGTTAAACTTCGTCTCAATTTTTTTTAATGAAGAAGCATTAAATGGAGAAGAATTAAATGGAGAAGAATCCTTCAATAAGAAAAATATATGCTAGGTTGAAGGTGACTGAAATTTTGAGGTAGGAGCAGATCATTAAATTTAGAAATCAAATGAAACTTTACTTTAGAAAATGTCTGAATAAGAAATGCTCTATGAAAAGAATGAGTTGCTTTTATTTTTTTTGAAAGCAGGATTTATTGAGAGGACAGAAAAGTTCCCAGAGTGGGAGGGGGCTTGAGGGAGTTGCCTGAGTTGCTATTTTTTGTTTTTTTTGTTTTTTTAGTTGGAGTCTCACTCCTTCACCCAGGCTGAAGTGCAGTGGCACACATGCTCACGGCCACCCCAGCATCGAACATCTGGGTTCCAGCGATCCTTCCGCCTCAGCCTTCCAAGTAGCTGGAACTACAGACGCACACTACCATGCCCGGCTATTTTTTATTTGTTATTGTAGAGATAAGGTCTTGCCAAGTTGCCAGGGCAGGTCTCAAACCCGCAGGCTCAGGCAATCCACTCACCTCGACCTCCCAAAGTGCTGGGATGACAGGCTAAGCCACTGAGTCCGGCCTTGAGTTGCTTTTTTAAAAAAATATAAATAACCCAAGGAAACAGAAATGTCTAAAAATTTTACAACAATCTAAGTCTAAGACTGAAAAAAATAATCAGGTGCTGAGACTCATCTGATTGACAGCGTCACACCCGTGGCCCCACGTTGCAGTGGAGAAAGTGGCCCTGGAGCAGATTTGTCTTGGGAATTTTCCCAGCAATAGGTGTCACGGCCTGGTGGCAGTCGATGGAGCTAAAGATCACACACAGCCTTGCGCGTTGGAACCTCAGGGAGGGTGATGCATAACATGGCCTGGACCTCCACATCTCTCTGTGCTTTTGAAACCAGACCCCCTGGCTGAATGCAGTACACAGGACAGTGTCCGCTTAAGCCACACACCAGCTGAAGGGGAGACAAATGATCTCACCGAAATCAGGTCTTCAAAACAATCATCCATACTAAAATCATTTGATCCATACTAACACCGTTTGATCTCAGAATTAAAACATTCTCCATTGTTGAAGGTATTAAGCTATTTTGATGGAATCTAATTCATGAAGAACACCATCAATTAAAAGACAAAACCTCTAGGTTCCGGAAGTGGCCCCTTACAGGCACTCACGTAAGATCTCTGTCACTGAACCTCTTCTCCAACATGTCCTGTGCTCCTTTCCTGTGCCCCAGTCAATCCCTGCCAAAAATTCTTGGCCACTTGCCTTTTCTTTTACAAGTTTTCCCCTTCTTCCTTTGAACTCTTAATTTAACAAATGTCTATATTCTCGATGATAGGTCATGTACATCAGAGGAGTTTTTAAAGAGTCAATAATAGCCTTGTTTTTAAGAATTAATAATTTATTGTTGGGGAAAAAAATGTACAAAATGATCATAAAACCAGGTAGAATTTGGAAGTAGCATAAAAGGTGAAAATAAGCGCCATGGGGGTTTTATTGTGAGGTGGCATCACCTCTGGGGGAGAACACTGGGATTTTTTTTTTTTTTTTTAGCGAGTCTCACTCTGTCGCCCAGACTAGAGTACAGTGGCACGCTCACAGCCACCCCAGTGTCGACCTTCTGGGCTCCGGCAATCCTTCTGCCTCAGCCTTCCAAGTAGCTAGAATTACAGGTATGTGCCACGACACCCAGCTAATTTTTTATTTTTTGTAGAGACAAGTTCTTGCCAAGTTTGCCCGGGTTGGTCTCGTACCTGGGGGTTCAGGCAATCCACTCACCTCAGCCTCCAAAAGTGCTGGGATTACAAACTGAGCCACCGAGCCTGGACTGACACCAGGATTCTAAGAGCGAGGTAAGGAGGTAAAGCATAAATTAGGTTGAGATATATTCAGGAAAATGTCAAGTCAACCATTGTTTAACTTATGTGAAGGCTCAACTCGTGGGATTCACATAACAAACATTCATTTTCGTTCCTCCTCTACGGTGTTATGACTCAGTTTTGTCCCCAAAATCCATATGTTGAAGTTCTAACCCCCAGTAACTCAGAACATGACTTGATTTATAGAATAAGGTCTTTAAAGAGATTTTAACAATCTCTGTCACAGATCAGACAACTGGGTCCTAAAACAATTTGCTGCTGTTCTCCTTAGAAGGGAAGATTATGACTCAGATACAAGGGACAGCCAAAAAAGACACTGGCAGAAGATGATCCTCTAAGAGCCAAGGAAAGAGGCCCTTGGAAGAAAGCAAACCTGCCAGCAGTTTGATCTTGGACAGCCAGCCTCCAGGACTCTGAAGAAATGCATTTCTGTTGTTTAAGTCACCCACTCTGTGTTACTTCATTGTGGCAGCTCTAGAAAGCTAATCCAAGGAGTGAGTGAACCAGGGCTAGGAAGACACCCTGGGTCACTATTGTTCAGTAGTTGCCTTTGGGTGACTTGGTTTTTAGTCAACAGGAAGTCAAATAAGACGTCGTGGTAACATGGGTTTAAATGGAAAGACTTGCCTTTTGGCAGCTCTAGCAAGCTAATCCAGGGCGTCAGTAAACACAGGGCTAGGAAGACACCCTGGATCACTATTGTTCAGTGGTTGGCTTCGGGTGGCTTGGTTTTTAGTCAACAGGAAGTCAAACAAGACGTCATGGTGATCTGTGTTTAAATGGAAAGACTTGCCTTTTCCGTTTGGACAAATCTGGAAGGTCAGCTTGACTTGTAAAGGTGGGGAGATGAATCTGAGAGGTCAGCTTGGGGGTGTAAGGTTGGGGGATGAATCTAGAAGGTTGGTTTGGGGTATAAGGTTGGGAGACGCATCAGGGAGGTCAGCTTGGATGGCACCGGATCGTCAGATCTGCCGAAGTACTAATCGGTGGCCACCAAAACTGGCTCACAGACAGTGAAAAGGAAGCTGAACAGGTGCATTGTACTTGGAAACTGATTAAATAATGGGGAACCAGAGAAGTTGAAAGCTCGGGGGTCCCAAGTGCTCGGCATATAGAGACAGCAGCAGTTATAAGATGCTAGTTTCATTTTCTGCAAGTTACAAGCCCAATTCTCCCACAGATATAGAATTGACACATGTTAAAGATTTTATTCAACTTATTAGTTAACAAGGAAACCATTCACACACACACACACACACACGTGCGGGCGATCAGGAATCCTGAAATAATTTGCTAATAAATGACAAACTGGTTAATAACACATAAAGGGCACGGCAATGATTTGGGTCTTTTCCATAGTGCAGAAATCAAATGCATCTCTACGGGACAAAATGTCTTTGCACCACCACGAAGAGTCATTTGCATGGCTGTCCGTTCTCTACAGCTTGTCTCCCAGGCCTTCAGAGTTGTCCAATAACTCAGTCCATAGGAAGACAATCAGAGGTGCCGGTTCTGCAGAGTCAGACAGTCCCCAGGGGTTCTCTTGCCTGCCCAAGACTCCCCTTTAGACAGACACCCTGTCCTCTCTTGTGCCCATTTCCAGTCTTGGACTGTTTTTCCCACAGTAAACCCAGGAGAAGCTACTTTTCCTTTTAGAGATGCTAACTGTGTCGTGCCAAGGAAACACTCTGAGAGAAAACCCAGGCTGCCACTGGAGACTGGTGATGGCTCATCTGCAGAGCGACATGTTTGAAGACACCTGGCTCTGCTTGGTCTCTTCACGCACCTCATCGGTGAGCTGACAGGGTTGAGACACATGAGAGGCTGGAAGCTGAGGCCGCTGTTCAGGCCTCCTTTCCCCCCTCCTCCTCGCATGTTAACCGTCATTCTGAGTGATCCTGTGTCCCACAGGCCTTGGGACTTGGTTTGGGGTTCCTGCCCTGGAGCCCCTATTTTGGCTCTTGCTCCCCAGTGGGTGTCTCCCTCCGGCAGCTGGATTGCAGCTTTTCCCTTTCGCTGGGCCGGCCCTGACCCACACCTCAGCCGACACTTCTGGCTGGAAATGCTTGGACTGGCCTGCACCCCATAAGGAAGAACCCGACGCCCAGCTTAGTCATGTGGCTTAGTCAGGCAGCCCCTGCCGAAAAGAGAGGGGCTAGAGACGTCGATCTGAGTTACTTGCACAGAGATGCAAACGTCCCCCCCACACAAATGCCGTGACTTCCAGCCTTCTCTCGGACCGTTTACTTCTGTGATTCACCGAAATCAAGTCTCCTTTTTTGACTGTCGAGTCCTGGGTATGCCCTGTGTGAGTTGTAAATAGCTCCGGTAACCTCTAAGCAAACAAAGAATTCATTCACCCCCTCATTCATTCTCTAAGTTGTTCACATGTCAAAGATTACAAAATGCTTTGTTGTGTTGAGCACTGTGCTGGTGTGCGTCCATCCTGGCCATCCCAAAACATAGCTACCAAAGGCTGTAAAGCAGTGCCCATTTGACCTTTTCTAATACACTCCAGGTCTGCACGTGTCCGCTTGGAGCCCTGTTCATAAATGATACACCTGTTAAAACAGATGAGCCGTAACCCCAAAGGGCTGGGGCAGAGTGAAAGCCCAAGAGTGCTTCTGAGCTCCAATCCAAACAGAGCTTCTGGGTGTTGACCAAGTCATGAAGAAACTCCTCTCTACTCATAAATGTTATCCCACAGTCTTATCCCAAGACCTCAGCGTCCACAGAGAAGTGAGAGGGTGAATGTACTGACCTTTAAGCTACGTTTTGACCTTTAAGCTCCTTTGCTTGTATTGAGATATGAACTGAAATGCTACATTCAAAGCAAAGACCGATCACTTTTATTTTTTGAAATACTGATTTAATTACCAGCCATTTGACATGTGCAATCTAAATCTCCTCGTTATCTAATGTTTTCAAAGCACATTTCACACGAATACATGTATTCTTATTTTGTAGAAGTGTAAAGTGTACTTTCTCAAAGACGTGGTGAGGCATATCACACCCAATTAACCAGAAAATTAATACAGGAGACAAGAGCATAGACGACTCCTCCTATTTGATATAAGTTCATCAAAGGGATGTCAATTGCCTGTCAATGATGAGAACTGGTGTGTTTCAACCTATCAGAAGAACCGAAAGGCAGATCCCATAGGGGACACAGAGTATTCTGTGGCTTGTGTAGTTTCTTATCAGTAACGTAAATTTTACAGCAGTAGGTAGTAGTCTACATCTTTAAGTCCTCAAAGGGATGGAGATGCCAACAGCCCCTCCTAGTAGATGTCTATTTCCTCAGAATCCTTCCAATTCCAGGATCTCGATGACCAAAGGACACTCGAGGGAACCAGGAAACAGTTGCATGAGAAGTATCTCTGCCTTGTATGAGGCTGCTGGAGAAATGACAGAGAATCATACCACCACCACTTTCTGAGGAAACCATGTATAGGCATGCTGCACCCCCAAATGTGCGATGACCAAAAGCAGCATCATGTTGTACATTTGGGGATGAACCAACAAAAGATTTTAGGAAAAAAAATTATCTTTCAACTCACTATAGTAAAAAAAAAAGATAATTAAAAATAATATCACCACTAAAACAAGCAAAAAAACCCCTTATTTTGTAACCATCTCTGATAAGAAAGACTTTAGGGAAAGGACTCTAAGAGTCCTCTGAACAATGCCCTTCTGCCTCTTTATCTGTAGGAATCCTTTAACCCTCACACCACTTCTTATTGTTATAGATGTGATGATATAAGATCATTGTGAAATGACCACAATTTCAGGGTTTTATTTTTAAGTGACCTCCACATGATGGAGGTGCATGGACACCACCCCATCTCTTGGCATGCGTGAAGAACTGGTTGATGGTTTTAAATACACACACACACAAACACACACACGATAGGGGGTGCGTTTTCAAATTTGACCAAGGTCATTAATGCACCAAATGAAAATGGGCACCCATTTATCAAATACCCAGGGGACATCAGAAGATAATTGAAATGATAGATGAAGAGATGAAACTCTAGGCTAATGGGCTGTATATCAATGAATCAATGTCACATTTATGAAAGCTTTTGGAAAATGATTCCTATTCTTTGCTTGTTTTAAAAGTTTTAACCCCAGCAAAGTAAGTAACAGGAGTACTAAAAAGTGAATTAAAAAGAGACCCATCGATCCGTCAGAAACACTTCTATGATTCTTCTGATTATTTGCATTTCCTTATGCTAATTTTAGCAGAATTTATCATGATTTCCACCTTTCTGTATTTGTGCTGCCATTCTTTTTCTTTTTGTGAAATCATCAGTTCATAAAAATTTATCTGACCTGAAGATCAATTCTCCTAATTCTTCCCCCTGACAAAGTTATACAGGGATTTTATGTAAGGAAAAAAAAGTGAAGGGGGGGTGCATGGTGAAAAAATATTTAAAAATAGAAGAGCCTTTAATTTGATTAAACAAAAAAATCCTTTATTGACCAAAAAATCATTAAGATGTATTTGAGTTGGCGTAAAGTTAAATTCCTTAGTGAGAAATAACGGAAATGACAGCTGGGTGCATCCAAGGCTGCTGGTCTGTGCCCAGGCCCCTGAGCCCAGCTGCCCTCTGAGTCCCAAGCAGCTGTGATCACTCACTGTGCCCAGTGCCTGGGCCTGATGGGAGGCAAGCCACTAGTCATGGCGCCTTGCTAAGCTGTCAGTTAAAGGTGTCAAAACACACGCTTGTTCCATGGGCAGAAACCACACTTGCCCCGGGAGGATGCTTCTGTCATCCCGTTAACTCACACATGGCTTGCCACATGTGTGTGTTTTTACATGTCTGTCCTTATCTAGTGTGTCAGTCACCTGGGGAGCAGAGGAAGTTTGTTTCTGAGCGTGTTTGTTTTCTACAGCCCCCAAGCCTGATGTAACCTTGAACAACCTGCCCTACAAAATAAATGTTCTCTTATTCCTCACTTTCTCTTTTTAAAAAACGGGGTCTCACTGTATTGCCCAGGCTGGTCTCAAACTCCTGGCCTTTAGCAATCCTCCTGCCTCAGCCTCCCAAAGTGCTGGAATTACAGGCATGAACCACCACTCTTGGCCAGAAAATACATTAATGCTTAGTAGCTGAGGACCTTCAGGACCCAGCAGCTCCAGCATCTACTTTGAGTTTGTGGACTTTCTGTGATGTACAGGATATTAACTACTTTAAATATCACTTTTGCAGAAATCCAATGCCAAAATGGACACAATGCAGTTTATTGTTTCTTCCGCTCCATCTTCATGACAGCTCTTCCTTTCTACCAGTCTTTCATACACGTCACAAAAAGGTAAGCTGTCCTCCACCCTCACCCTTACCCACAATGTTAGCAAAAAGGAACACTGATGTCACCACTTGGCACTGAACTCTAATCTTCAGTTATCATGTCCATGCACAGTGGCCCCTTCTGAGATCAGCATGGCAGGAGATGAAGAGAAGATGGATGTTAGTGGGAAGTGATGGAACTGACGGTCCCATGTGGCTTGCGGGATTTCCCTGATGACCTGTTAGTCACGCCTTGTGTGAGCTGGTGGGTGAAACTCGTTTTCTGAGCAAAGAGATTTCCTGCATGCACCCCCCAAAAATGCACTCCCTTCCTCACATTCACAAGGGCTCTTTCCAAAGAAAAAAGTAATGTTTCTAGATAATTCCAGAGCCTTGTTGGCATTGTTTTAGTTGGCATGGTTAATCTACTCTTTTAAAATATTTTGCTCTGAGAGCAGGACACAAAATTTTATCTGGCATGACTGAATTTCATTGAGGTGCCTCATGGTCAGCAAATCAAAAGTGATCAAAACAACAAAACCGCACTAAGTACACGGTTTTATGAGCTCAAACTTTTCAAAGGAGGCCGAGCAAATTTTACTGCACACCTTGGCCCTGTCTCCACCAGTGGATATATGACTCTTCTAACAGCCGCAAGTTACAGGAGAGCCAGACAAGAAAAGAACAAGAGAATTCTGCATAGACACCTTATGATGACCATTCACACTGAGATTCCATTTATTGGGACACACCTTTTCCCTTTCCCTTGCTGAGTTTAGAAAGTAATGATACGATGGTAGGGGTATGTCTGAGAGGACGCCAAGTGCTTCCTGGAATTTCATCACAAATTTTTTTGTTAATGGCACAGGTGAGGAAAGATGGGGGCAGGGCAGCATCTGGTACCACAGTGCCATTCTTCTGTCTGACAAAAACCCAGCATACTAAGGATATGAAATCCAGTGCTGCTATGCTGTTGATCCAACCTCCTTGATGCAATTCCCCTAATGCCAATTGTCTATTTAGAGTAGAAACAGAGAACCAAGGAAAAAGTCAGCACATAGCTGCTTAGTCCTGGTGTGTTCATGTGGACACATACTATAGCCATATGGAGATAATCAGGTCATCTACACAATGTGGTGCTGGAAGTCTTTTAAGTATGTTTATCTCTGACTTGCCTAGCAAAGGAAACAATATTTGAGTATATAACACTATATACATATTGTTTTACTTACATGGGGTCACAGCACACATTTTCTTTTATGAACTATTTTATTTGTTTAACTTGATACTATTTATGGATACTTTCAAGGTTATGGCCTTTCTAAAATCAGTTTTCCATGTTATAAAAACATAAAGAAAATGAAAGAATGAATTGCAATATTTAAAAAATACATCAAAATAACAGATTTGCATCCTTACTAAAGAGAACACAATTATTAATAAGAAAAATCACTAAATAAATAACTATGGAAATTCTATAAAGGAAAACTCAAATGTATAAAAGTTGGTAATTCCCAATTTTTTATCATTCTTTTGTTGTTGAGAAAGTAGGATTTATTGAGAAGACAGCAAAGCTCCCAGAGTGGGAGGGGACCAGAGCGGGTTGCCCAGTTTTTATAATCCTGAAAACAGTTTTCATAACTGCTAGGTAGTGCCATGATTTATACAGGGAGTTTCTTGCTCGTAGAATATAGTTTATTTCTATTTTTCACTAGTATCAATAATGCTGTTCACATCCTTCTAGATAAAACTTTTACTAGCTATTCATGCTGATAATATACTCCTTAATGTTGCTGAGAACAACTGCGCCCAGCTGAAGCCAACCCACCATTCACAGAGTGACCTAAAATTCTGTCTACAAAAGAAACCCTGCATGTAATGCTGACCTTGGTACTGTCATAGTGATTTCCATGTTTTCTTCTCCTCGGAGAGGGATTTCAAAGTGCCTGTCACGTGCACCCTGAATCAGACGTGAATGTCACAATATTTTGCATTTTTTAAAAACATGTTTTGATTTTTAGATTTTAAGCTCATTTTTTGGACCAGAGAGAGTGTATTCTCTGTAAAAATTAAAACCTAGATAAAGCATCACAGGAAATGGTAAACTATTCAATAACTTGTGTTTGAATAAATGATTAGTAATCTTGGGGAAAATCCATTTAGAGCCTCACCTCACATCAGTTACCAAAACAAATTTGGGTGAATTACAGTTACATATTTTTTAAGAGAAACTATTAAAAAACTAAAATTGGATATTCACCAAATCTCTGAAGAGGAGAAGAGTTTTTACAATTACCATAGAAGTAAGAGAAAAATTACAAAGAAAATTATCAATGGCATTGTGCTCATTAATTGTTTTTTATACTTTTACATGTTATAAAAACATAAATAAAATGAAAGGATGAATTGTGATGTTTTAAAAAATACATCAAAATAACAGATTAGCATCCTTACTAAAGGGAACACAATTATTAATAAGAACATCACTAAATAAATAACTATGGAAATTCAATAAAGGAAAATTCAAATGTATAAAAGTTGGTAATTATCAATTTTATAAATATTTTTAAAAATCACCCTCATTAGAAATCAAACAAAAGCAAATTAATACAATAATGGCTTAGCATGTTTTTAACCTATGAAATATGCCTTGGTGTAAAATATAAGATAGGGCACCGTGAAGCCCTGCTTGCATTTTCAGGTATTGTTGACAGAAGTACAAGCAGGTATCTAAATTTTTGGAAAGAAATATGTCAAGATGAGTCAAATGCTGGAAAAAAAAAATATATATATATATATACACACATGTATGTCTTTCATTCATTAAAAAGCTAATAGCAACATAAATAGCCACTAATATTGTACAAATTTGAGTCAATAAATGTTGAATGAAGTCAAACATATGCATGCATGAAGGGGGAACCCCCCAAAAACAGAATTTATTTTAAAAATTGCATATTTATTTTCACAAGTTTAAATTTCAGCCACCTTTACTGTACTCTCTGTTTGATGCAATACATCTATCAAGACACTTTTCCCACACTCAAAACAGCTTTTCAACTTGTCCTTTTTGATGCCTTTTAGTGCTCCTGTCGTTTTCTGTTTCACCTCTTCGGTATCAGCGAAGTGTTTCCCTTTGAGGACTTTTTTCATGTGGGGAAATAAAGAAAAGAAAAGTTGCTCAGGGCAAGATCGGGTAAATAGGATGGGTGGAGCATGGGGTGTCACGCTGTTTTTTGGTCTCAAACTGCTAAACACGTAGCATGTGTGGGCAGGTGCATTTGCAGATTGCCCATTGTGAAATAGGCAAATGCACTGACAGAATCTCAAAGAAAAGAAAAAAAATCACAAGTCAAAAGCAGCCTCTTACAACCACGTTACCTGGTACACAGATGCCAATGTGTTCCTAGAACATTTACCTAGCAGGGGAAGCCTGTACTACAAGGGACCCACCCTCCACAAGATAATTTGGGGTTTTTTTGGGTGCCCCCTCATATATAACTATAAAGTCACATTTCATAAGAACAAATCTGTGTTTCCACAGCTGTTTGGTACAGTATGCCTAGCATGTAGAACTGATAAATATTTGTTGATTGAGTGAAATACAAATATAGAACAATGCATAGAATTCCCCCTCCAAAACAAATAAATAAACTCGTGTGGGAGGAAATGCAACGGAATGTCAAAACATCTGTATTGATGTGGTGGAATCAGGGGTGACAATTTTTCATGCCCCACGTGTCCTTAAACTACTTTTTAAACTGGGATGGATTTTCAAGTAACATTATAATGTCAATGGACATCTACTTCAGTCTGCCCCATCAGAGTTCCAGCCCTTCTGGGTTGTTCTGTTGAACAACCTTTTAACCCCAAGAAAACTCTTCAGGGAAGCATAGAGAGGTCACCACACCAGTTCTAGGCACACTGTACCATCTACATGCTTCCTCAGCATCTTCAGTGAACAAACCCCACGTCTTCTTGAGGAGGGAGTGGAAACCCCAAAAGGATCTCCGGAAAGACCGCATGGAAGAGATGATGTATGAGAGATGGATTTCCACAATATTCTTGTGTGCATTTGATGGACCAGAAGACTTTAGCACGTGGCTTTAGCACGTGGCTTCAGCACAGCCACGACAAAGCCCAGAGACGCCAATGGATCGATGTCTGGGATCCGTGACAGACTTGCCGGAGTCTGTGCAGGTGTCTGGTGGAGTCTAGAATGAGGGGGTTCCCTGTATTTGATGATCAAGGAGCCATTGGGAGCCGCTCCCAATGCTTGAGTGGGGAGCCACAGGAGCCCAAGCCATGACATGGGATGGACCCCTCCCTCCACGTGGAGGCTGCCTTCTGGGACTCCATGGTGGCTCTGCCACCCAGCCCTGCCCTCCCATGGCACTTACACGTCATTGATTTCTCTTCCATTCCACGGGTCCTCTTCTCTCTGCCGTGTCACACTGGTTATCCTTTGCTGAGGTGTCCAAACTTCTCCCCTTCACACGACAAGTGCTTCTTAACAAGGGCCTCCCAGGGATGAGGCTATCCTGACACATTGGCAGTGGCTTCCTAAATGTGCTGAGACTGGCGCTGGGTTCATTCCTAGTCTGAGCAGCAAAAAATACTGGGTTCGAGACTAGCCCAGGCAACATGGTGAGACCTCATCTCTATAACAAATCAAAACTAGCTGGACATGGTAGCATGTGCCTATAGTTCTGGCTGGAAGTTGGAAGGGTGGTTGGAGCCTACCAAGTCAATGCTGCGGTGGCCATGAGTGTGCCATGGCACTCCAGCTTGGACAATGGAGTGAGCCTCCAACTCAAAAAAACAGAAAAATACTGTGAATAGCAGGTCTGCTAGTGGCATAGGATGGGGTCAGTGATGGCACAGGAATGGTGTTTGCCACCACAGACTCCACCCAAATGCAAGACAACTGCGGCAGACAACAACATGCCACACACAACAGATCACATCAGTTATGTGGCAGACAGTGGGCTGAGGACACCCCAGCTGCCACACACGCATGAATGGGCTCTGTGCTTGTCAAAGGAGAGAAAACAAGCAAACCCCAGATATCAACATTCTTTGCAGCTGTCCCTAAATGTCCATCGTTGGGCTGGTGTTGATCTGTGACCAAGGTGGTGTGCTCATATTCACATAAAGGAAGACAGAAAAGAAAAGTGTAATTTTTTTCCATAAAATTTAACTTTTCCTTGATCTAAAAAAAAGACTTTTTTTATTCTACAATGGTATGGTTGGTTAATTTTTTGGTACTAAAAAAATTATTTTTTAATGGAGGAGACACGTACAATCTAAAAATCTTAGAAACGCTTCTCTAGTTAGTAAAGTTTTCCAGATGACCTGTCAGCCTGCCTCCTGATAGAATGGCCCATTTCCAGCTGTGAACACATAGAAGATCCACCTCTCTGCCGCCTCCCCCCTTATCAGAAATCAATGAACATGATTTTCCTCTTCTTGCAAGCTAAGAGGCTGGGGTTCCATTCCTTTATTGTTCACCACTGTAACCGTAAGACACATCTTGCGTCTATCTTAAGTGAACCCCGGATACTCTGCATCTGGAATCCCTCCGCAGGCTTCTTCCCCTACTGTCTCTCTCCTGACCTTCAGTTTGGGTCACCAGCCATGAGTGTCCCCTGCTGGTGCTGGCAGCAGTCCCTCTGTCCCGGCTCCTTCCCTCCCTGCAGCTGGTCAGGGGAGAACATGGCAACACGCTCGAGGGACGGAAGCAAATTTAATCCCTCTTAGCATCTGGCCATGAAAGCATCTAGTCTTGTTTGGGACCTGTGTGTGGTTATCCTCTGACTTTAAGCTGTGTTCTAGAGAGCTGTGTGACAGTGCCTGGACATACTCCCAACATGGAGCTGTGTGGAGTGATTCCTAACGCCCATGCTGGCTGTGGCCATGGACACAGTGATGCTATGGAACATCAACAGATGTCTGCAGAGGGTTTCTGGGGACATTTCCCAACACGAGCATGGGCCTACTATACTCCCAGCTTCACCTCTCAGACAGGATGCCTGGAGGTGTGTAAGCCAATGAAACCACAGGTGAAAAGAACAGCACGAAAGTCAAACTTCTAGGGAGGCAGGGATGGGAAAGCTGACCGTGCCTGGGCACTTGAGAGGCTTTCTTGGGCCACTGTGCCCCTCGAGCGTCTTCTTCCCCTACCCCACTTGTCACCAGAAGTACACAAACAGCTCATTGTTCAAGCTTCTCCTGTCTGTTTCCAGTTGAATGCATGCCATCCCAGCCCTGGCCATACCCATTTCTCTGCAGGAAGGTGCTGCTGAATTAGTTCTCTCTTTAAATATTCCCCCAGGAGATTTGAGACTTGCGAAACACAGTCAAGGTTACTTCAAAATCTCTGAAGGAAGGTTCATGTGAACAAAGAAAAAATGTATGTCCAAAACACACGAGGGAGGCACACCTCAGTTTTCTTTTGAAGAGTGAGAGAGCCTGTACGAGGAAATGTTCCCAGGGCCACAAGCCCACAGAGCGCACGCTTGTCATTCTACAAAATGATTCATTCCTGGTCTTCACTGTTGCAAAACTCAAACCGATAAAGACATTTTTGATGTCAAGTTGACTGCAGCTGTAGTTTGAAAACTTCTTCTCTGGTGCCTCTTTAAATAATAAGTCCTATACTATGGGAAAGAATTATCAGTGAGTATCAGAAAGCTCAGAGGCACTACTTTAGCCGCCATGAGGGTGAAGACTTATGCAAGCAGAGAGAACCTCACAGTGCTTTTAATAACTTACAATTTGGCGCGAGTTGAAACCAAATGTGTCCCATCTATGGGATGTTCAACACTGACTTTTTTCCCCTTTCACTTCAGTAATATGATGTTAAAAATTCTGTGTGAAATAACTTAGATACCAGAGAGCTTATCTGTGGGTTTTGTTTAAAAAAAAAACAAAACTCATGTATGTAAATGAAATAAAACAGAAATGTTTGTGTGAGCTTCTCTTCATTTTGCATTTTATTACCTGATCACTCACTGAGAGCACAAAAAGCAGAGTGCTACGGTCCGGGTGTTTAGACCTCACAGACATTTGGAGCTTTATACCAAATCTCCCCCACCCCATCAGTGATGGTTGGCAAGAGCACCTGGAGCCTTCTGGAGGGAGTCTCTGCCTCTCGGAGGAAGGTCCTGGGTGACAATGACAGTCCCCAGGACTGGGTGACATTGACAGATCTTGCTTATCATGAGGACGATTAAAAATCTGCTCCTTCAGGCCAGGCTCGGTGGCTCAGTCTGTAATCCCAGCACTTTGGGAGGCCGAGGTGAGTGGATTGCCTGCGCCCGCGGGTTCGAGACCCTCCCGGGCAACTTGGCGAGCCCTCATCTCTACAATAAACAAAAACTAGCTGGGCATGGTGGCGCGTGCCTGTAGTTCCAGCTACTTGGAAGGCTGAGGTGGAAGGATCGCCGGAGCCCAGCAGGTCGAGGCTGCGGTGCCCGGGAGCGGCCACTGCACTCCAGTCTGGGTGACAGAGTGAGACTCCAACTCAAAAAAACAAAAAACAAAAACTGCTCCTTCAGAAACCAACCTCAGAGTGTAAAAAGGTTTACAAATATTAGAGAACAGGAGAGACAAAGACATGCATAAGCCTACCAGCCTATAAAAGACGTAATTACTATTTTGTGTATTTTCTATGGTAAAATTTTCCTGATTCTTTTGTCATTTACAAATGCATCGTGAGTATATAATTACACATCCTGCTCTTTTATTGACTTCTTGTAAAGATTTTCATGTTGTCACTGTCCTTGTAATCATCATTTAAAAAGACTATGTTATAATTCACATTTAATGTGGTATAATCTTCTTACTTTTCTTTAGGCATTTAAGTTGTTTCTGATACCATAATATGTTGTTAAAAATGCTACATTAAAAAAAAAATTGTGTGCCATGTTCTCTCATTTAGAATTTTTTCTTTAGGTTGTATTCTCCAAGGTGAAATTACTGGGCCAAAGGGTATAAACACTTTAATGGCTCTTTATACACACTGACAACTCACTTTCTGAAATGGCTGTAAAAACAGTTATTAAGAATTTATGCTAGCAGAGAGAATGTGACATTTGGAACCCAAGTAGGTGGGAGCCACTCAAATATCTATTTCTGGAATAGCATTTCTTTTCCACAGATTCCTAGGAATACTCATCTCTGCAGTCGCTTTCTGAGGAAGGTGTTAATGGTCAAATATTTTAAAAGCACAATCTCACTTCTTAGTCCATTAGGACTGCTGTAACAAAATCCCAGTCTGGGTAACTTATAAGAACAGAAGTTGACTTCTCAGAGCTCTGGAGACCGGAAGGCCAGCATCAAACCGCTGGCAAGTTTGGTGTCCTTCGAGAGCCTGTTTCCTGGTTTGTAGACAGCACCTTTGCATTGTATCCTCACATAGTGGAAGAGGCAAGAAGCTCTCTGGAATCTCTTTTATAGGGGCACTATCCCATTGTGAGGGTGCCCTAATCACCTCCCAGAAGGCCCCATCTCTTAACACTTGGGGGTTAGGATTTCAGCATATGAACTTGGAGAGACACTAACACTTAGACCGCAGAACTCACTAACTTGTCCCTTCGAGATTCTGTTTACACATTAGTATGTTCAACTTCTGTGATATGCTCTCGGAAAGACAACAGTTTCACTTTGTTCTACCACTTTTTTGCAAATGAACCTCCTGCTGCAAGTCCCTGCCCCTTGCTAGCGCCTGCTGTCTTACAAGCTCTAACAAGCACGTCTTAGGAAAAGATCTTGCACACAGCCTAGGCAGTGGTTTAAGCGGCACACAGGAATTCCCCCAAGACCTGAACATAGAACCTTTGGATGCTAAATGATGGCAGTACCAGTGTAGGGCCGAGTGCCTGAACATTAGACCTAGATGAGCCCAAACCTAGTCTGGAGGGCCCCAGGCTTTCAGGTTCTTCGAGCATCTGGCAAAGACTAGCAAAGGAAGAGGCATCCCATCGTCTCTAGCCAGCTGAGTATCTGCTCATCCCGAGAATGGCAAGGATCCCTCTCTTTTCTTCCTTCATTTGCTCTGATTTGCCGAAACCAGCTACCGCCATGCCACACACAGGAATAGAAGCCCATAGGGAAAAGAGAAGCCCAGGGTAACAGCAGCTCCGATGGAATATTCCTCTTGAACACTTGGCGCGTGGTGGGGCCAGTGAGGGCCACCACTTGCTGTGATAGTGGTGTCCACCACCCACGTTCCAGGCTAATAAAAGGATTCAACCATTTCCCTGGAGTCTACTTCGGCAGTTTCTAAGAATTTTATTTCCCTCGGATATTATCCCACTCCCAACAGATAAAAACCATTCCAGGCAGCAATCTTAAATCAACTTGCTAGCTATAAGTCTTTGAGGTTTACAACACCAGCAAACACAGGCACCCCTAATACGCATTTGGCAACCAAGTGAACCACAATGAAGAATGATTTGCAGATCAAGTCTCAGGCCTCTGAGAGCAAAAAACAGAAAATGGCAACAGAGACAGAACTGGAGCCAACCGCACTGATCTTAGCCAGAAGAACAGAACAGAAGACTAATGGAATACGTTAAACCATTGGTATCATGACCATGAATCTTATGTGAGGACCTGCAACTCTGACGTGTGAATGGCCTTCACATCTAAAATGAAGGGCTATTGCGATATCGGAGACACAGTCAAAAAATGCTCTTTGGCCAGCTAAATCTAAAAACTTGCCAATGAAATTTTCAACTTGATCCTGCCACCCTCCAATAAACTGTCTAACTGGTAAAGGAATAACAGAGCACTGTTCAGTTTTAACAGTGATATTCGTGTGTGCTTAAGGTACACTCGCAGAAGCCAGAAAGATCTGGATTCAAACCCCAATCCCACCATTCACAGAATTCTAGGCTTTGAGGAAGACATGTATTTGCTCCAACATACAGTTTCTTCATATATAGCATAAAATCACCTCGAAGAGTTGCTGTGAGGATCAAACAAGATAGCACATATGAAGGATTTAGCACAATACCTGGGACATGGTAAGTACCCTATAAATATTGACACTTAGCAAAGCATTATGAGTATTATGAGATCACATTTTGGATTGAGGCCCAGAGAGACGGAGTATCTTTCTGAACTGGCGAAACCCAAGAATTTAATTCCTAATCTGGGATCTCCTGACATGATTCAGCACTCCTGAGCCTCTTTTAGGGGTGGCAGCTGTGTTAGATCTGACTTCTAATGACACGAGCAACTTCATCAATGTTATCTCAGAGCCATACTTAGGCAGCAAGGCTGAATTACCGATATGGAAGAAGACCTTTCATGAAACCCATCCCCCAGAACTAAAGTGTTCCTTTGCAGTTTTCTCACACCAGACTTCGGTTGAGGAGGGACTAGCACACCATATCCAAGGAAGGTTGGTGCCACGAGCTAACAGGAAGTATGCCCAGAGAAACGGCAGCATCTCCCTGAAAAGACATCTTGTGGTTCTCTCTTTGGTTACCAAAACTTGGCAGCTGTGATCCAAATATGAAAGCAGTTTTCAATCTGTAGTAGGTAATTTTCCTTTATGGGTATTTCTCTTTGTTTAACAAAATAAAAGAAGTTAGGCACAAGGCCATATTGTTTAGCGTTCTACATCATTAAACATAAGATACAGCATCAGACCTCCCTTCCTCCAGCTCATCTTGGAATCCAGTAAGCAAGTAAAAGTATCCTGTTTCAGTCAGGCTCAGTGGCTCAGTGTGTAATCCTAGAGGCCGAGGTGAGTGGATTGCCTGAGCCTGCGGGTTCAAGACCAGCCCAGGCAACTTGGTGAGACCTCGTCTTTACAATAAATCAAAAATTAGCCAGGTGTGGTAGCACACACCTGTAGTTCTGGCTACTTGGAAAGCTGAGGCAGAAGGATTGCCTGAGCCCAGCGGGTCAACACTGGGGTGGTCGTGAGTATGCCACTGTACTCTAGCCTGGGTGATGGAGTGAGACTCCAACTTAAAAATAAAAATTAAAAAAATCCTGTTTCCAGAGTCATAGTCTTGGAGGACACAGACCAGTGAAAAGTTGGCTCTACCCAACACCACCCAAGTTCAAGATGACCCATGTGCAGTTTGTGTCCTATCCCCTGAGGTGCCATGGCTGATGCAACATTCCTGCCATTCATGTCATGACCTGGGCACAAACCTACTGAGTATTCCAACTCTCCCAGAAATACGAAAAGTAAATACAAAAGACTATCAATGAAACAGGGGGAGCCAATCTCATTACACATTCTTCGACCAATCTTAGACATGTGGGACAGACTTGGGCCAGGAGGCCAGGGAGCCAATGACTGGAACCTTCTCAATGTTACTCATTTTTGCCCATAAACCAAACACATACATTTATTTTTAAAATATCTGCCAGCATAGAATATTTAATGGAGTTCAAGCATATGTGGAGGCTGGAACAATTGTAATACACAGTCATCTCTGAAATGATATAAGTCATTGTGCATCATATACTCATCATGGGAATTCCCAAGATGTTAATAATTAAAATGAGGTTCACACGTGAGACTGCAAATGGCCCCCTGGAAGAGGAGACACATCAGAGTCACAGAACCAAACACAGGAGGTTCAACACAGGAGGTTCTTCTGCAGCAAGGCATGGGGATGGGACAGGGAGAGACTCACTAAAGGGAAAAGACGACAGTGGGTGACCTTGGCCTGAACTACATACACTTGGATTCTAAGTCGATGGGGTGTTTCTCCTGTTGTCCTGGAATTCACCACAAGTCCCAAAGCTGAGGTCAAACAGACCCCGAGCATTCTGTGATAAGCTGCCCACTAGTCACAAGAGCAAAAAATATGGAACCAACCCAGGTGCCATCAACAGCGAACAGGACAAAAAAAAGGTGGTATATATATATATATATATATATATACACAATGGAATACTACGAAGCCATAAAAAAGAATGAAATTGTGTCCTTTGCAGCAACATGAATGCAGCTGGAGGCCACCATCTTGAGCAAAGAAATCACAGAAATAGAAAACTGAATATTGCACGATCTCACTAATAGGTGGGAGCTAAACACTGAATATACATGGGTGTAAGGATGAGAAAACAGACACTTGGGACTCCTAAAAGCAGGAGGGAGGAAGGAATGAAAAACTACCCACTGGGTTTTGAGCCTACCATCTGGGTAATGGACCCAGTAGAAACCCAAACCTCACCATCACACAACATATCAAAAATAAAGAATAAAAAAGAGAGAAAGAAAAAGTGAGCAGTCAACAATTAGGGCCTGGGCCCCTTAAGAGGGTAGTGCCTTTGTGTTGCTACACCAGTCATCCCAATCTTTCTTTCTTTATTTTTTTAACTTTTTTTTTTTTTTAGTTGGAGTCTCATTCCATTGCTCAGGCTGAAGTGCCGTGGCACACACGCTCACACCACCCCAGTGTCAACCTGCTGGGCTCTGGCAATCCTTCCACCTCAGTCTTCCAATTAGCCAGAACTACAGGTGTGACCTACCATGTCTGGCTAATTATTTTTTATTTTATTGTAGAGACGAGGTCTCGTCAAGTTGCCCGGGCTGGTTTTGAACCCGCAGGCTCAGGCAATCCACTTACCCCCACCTCTCAAAGTGCTGGGATGACAGGCTGAGCCCACCCCAATCTTTCTCATCGGAAGTCTGAGGATGGGAGAAATGCCTGCATTTCCACCACTTCACAGGGCAATCAGGCAAGAGCTGAGAGACTTCCAGAAAACAGCATCCTGGCTGTCTCGTGTGCACCTCCCCAGGACTGTGGGCTACCAGCTGAGAATACCCCAGTGATGGTTCACCCCGAGCAGCAAGTAGGGATGTGGGAAAGAGTGCTGGAGTGGTCAAGCAGCAGCCAGAACCTTCCAGGAACTGTGCCTTGAGGAATTCCCACAGTGAATTGCTTCAAGGACCAATCCATGAGGAAGCCAGGGGAGAGGCTTCTACCAGTCAGCTCCCGCATCTCCTCACACCATCTAGTGTCAGCCCCATCTGTGTGGCTGAAACCCCAAGCTGGCCTCTCCGTGGGGCCTTTGCCCCAGAGATCTTAAATGTCTGTCTCAATACCAGAAGCATCAGTAATTTCAGAGGACTGAACGATCTTGCCATCTTCTTTAAAGCAGTTTCCTAAAATTTAGGGTCAAAAGTAAACTAGAGAGAGGAGAAGCGACAAGATGAGGGTTTACAAAGAGACTGTACTGAGCATTCAATAACTGAACATGGACAGGAAAAAATACGGAATATGACCAAGATGATACTACAGCTAATGCTTGCTGAGTGCCTACTATGTACTAGGCACTGTTTTAACTGATTTAAATAGTGCCATTTACTGTATTCGTGCAACAATCTTTTGAAGCAAGTACTACTGTCAACCCACTTTATAGAGGTAAAATTAAGCACAAAAGGTTAAGTAACTTTTTGGATGTGTCATAACCAGCATGTGGTGGAGTAAGGTAGTCAACACCACGTTCTTTTACCTCTCACAGTTAAGAGGGTATCAAAGGAGACACAACAGTGTGGTTTGGGAGAAGTCTGGAGCAACAAAATCATTGCATTTTATGACCCCACTGAGTTCAACTGCTGGATAAACTGATTCCACATCCACATGAGATGCAAGATAACTGTGCATTGAAATGAGTTCATTGTGGAGGAATTAGGGCCATCTATCCATTATGCCATTTTCCAATACCCTGTTATTTCTAGATAGAAAGCAACATCCCAATCCTATTCTCTGTATCGCACTACAGTAAGTCCCCTTCATACAGACAAGTTCTGTTTTGAGAGCATGTTTGGAAGTCCAATTTGTTCATAAGTAGCACAAAGTTAACCTAGGTGCCCAACTACCACAAGCAGCAATACTGTACCAACTACATCACTGCAACTTTTACGCTTGCTTCTAGACACTCTGGGCTTGAAATAAAGATATTGTACTACTATACTCTATACAGTACTGTAAAGTACACAAAAGCACAACCACTTGTAGAAACACACATGACAATGTACACCAGATATGTTGAACTAACTTACATGACTGGACATGCAAATACATATTTGCATCTTTGAAAGTTTGCAACTTGAAGCCTCGCATGCAAGGAACTTACTGTAATTGAAAATAATATAAAGAGAATGTAAACATAGAATATTTTTGGTTTAGATTAAAGTTTAGTGATTTTCTAAGAAGAAATTGAGTTATTTCCCCTCATTTTCTCTTGGCAAACAAGCGTTTGTTCCTAATCTCTACATGATTGCTTGACTTGGAAGGAGATGGTTCAATTTCTAAGCATGACAATGTGCTTAAAGGTATTATTCTATGTCTTTTCAAGGACTTACTGTATACCTACAGAACGTTCCATCCAACAACCATAGAATATACATTCTAATCATCACCACATGGAACATACTCCAGGATCGAACAATCCTCAGTCATAAATCAAGCATAAACAAATTCTATGAGGCTGAAATAATACCATGCATCTTATCAGACTACAATGCAATAAAAATAAATATCATCACTCACAGGATCCCCCCAAACACACAAAGACAAAGACACTAAATAACACACTATTGAATGACTCCTGGGTCAACACAGAAATCAAGACAGAAATTAAAATAATCCTGGAAATAAATGAAAACAAAGATATATCTTACCAGAATCTCTGGGATGCCATGAAATCAGTAACAAGAGGGAAATTTATAACTCTACATATGCATATTAAAAAACACAAATATCACAAATAAACAGACTAATGTCATACCTAAAAGAGCTGGAAAGGCAAGACCACCAAAACTCTAGCTTCAGCAGAAGAATCCAGATCACCAAAATAAGATTCTAACTATGGGACATAGAAAAGTATCATAGAAAAAAATAAACAAAACAAAATTCTGGTTCTTTGAGAGGATAAAAAAGATAGACAGACATCTAGCCAGACTGACTAAGAAAAAGAGGAAAAAGTCCAAATAAACACACCTAGAAACACAGAAGATGAAGTTACCACTGACCCTGAAGAAATTCAAAAGATGATCAGAGATTACTATGCACATCTGTACAGAAACAACCTTGAAAACCTAAATGAAATGGAGGACTTTCTGATATCACACAATCTCTCAAGGTTTAAACAAGAAAAAATTGAAATCCTAAACAGACCAACAACATAAGAGACTCCATCATAAGAGATTACCTGCAAAACAAACAAACAACAAAAAACCCTGGACCAGATGGCTTTACAGCAGAATTCTACAAAACATACAAGAAGGAGCTGAAACCAATCCTACCAAAAGTATTCCAGTCAATTGAGAAAGATAGAATCCTTACCAAATCATTTTATGAAGCTAACATCACACTGATACCCAACCTAGCAAAGATCCAACAAGGAAAGAGAACTACAGGCCAATTTCCTCAATGAACACAGATGTAAAAATTCTCAACAAGATTCTAGTAAGTTGAATCCAACAACACATCTCAAGAATCATCCACCATGACCAAGTAGGCTTCATGCCCAGGATGCAGGGCTGGTTCAATTGAATACAATCCAATTCATCAATAGATATAAAAACAAGAACCACATGATTATATCATTAGATGCAGAGAAAGCTTTTGACAAAATCCAACATCCCTTTTTGATTAAAAAAAAAAAAAAACCCTTGAGAACCTAGGCACAGAAGGAACATTTCTCAAAATAGTAAGAACCATCTACGATAAAACCATAGCCAACATATTACTCAATGGACAGAAGCTAGAAGCATTTCTGCTGAACACAGGGACAAGACAAAGGTGCCCACTTTCATGCCTCCTGTTTAACATAGTATTGGAAGTACTAGCTAGAGCAATCAGGCAAGAGAAGGAAATCAGGGGTATCCAAATAGGAAAAAAAGAAGTTAAGCTAACCCTCTTTGCAGACAGTATGATCCTGTACATTGAGGACCCAAAAGAATCTGTCAAAAACGTCCTTAGCAAAATCTCAGGGTACAAAATCAACATGCAAAAGACAGTTGCATTTTTATACACCATCAACAAATAGGCAGAGAACCAAATAAAAAGCACAATCCCATTTACAATAACTACACACACAAAAAAGAAATACCCTGGCAACTTCCTAACTAGATAAGTGAAAGACATTTACAACAAAAACTACAAAACACAGCTTAAAGAAATCAAAGAAGACACAAACAAATGGAAAAAATATTCCATGCTCATGGATTAGAAGAATCAATATTGTTAAGATAGCCATCCTACCCAAGGGAATCTACAGATTCAATGCAATACCCATCAAATTACCAACATCATTCTTTTCAGACTAGAAAACAATATAGAAATTCATATGAAAGCAAAAAAGACCACAAATAGTAAAAGAAACAAAGCAGGAGGTATCACACTTTCGCACTTTAACCTTTATTATGAGGCTACAATAATCAAAACAGCCTGGTATTGGTACAAGAACAGGCATACAGACCAATGGAACATGATAGAGATCCCAGAAGCAAAACCTCAATTTCTCGACCAACTCATCTTTGACAAATACACCACCAATAATCAGCTGGAGAGATGCGAACCTATTTAGTAAATGGTGCTGGGAAAACTGGTTGACCGCATGCAGAAGAATGAAACAGGACCACTACCTATCACCATACACAAAAATCAACTCTAAATGGATCAAAGACCTAAACATAAAATCTCAAACTATAAGAATCTTAAAAAATGCAGGAGACACCCTTATGCACATTGGAATAGACAACCAGTTATTGATTATAACCCCAAAAGTGTATGTCATAAAAGATAAGATAGACAAGTGGGACCACATCAAACTGAAAAGCTTCTGCAAAGCAAAAGAAACCCTCAAGAGAGTGGGGAGACAGCCCACAGAATGGGAAAAAAAAATGCTTGCTAACTGTGTATCTGACAAAAGCCTAACATCCAGGATCAATAAGGACTCAAATGAGCCAAAAAGGAAAAACAAAAACAAACAAACAAAAAAACCCGAACAGCCCTATTAAAAAGTGGGCAAAAGACATGAATAGACACTTCTCAAAAGAAGACATACAAACAGCCAATAGATACGCGAAAAAATGATCAGTATCATCAATCATCAGAGAAATGCAAATCAAAACCACATTGAGATACCACCTAATCCCAGTAAGAATAGCCATCATTCAGTAGTAGGACACTTCTGGGGGGCGGGGGTGGCACATAACATCAATAAGTGTACCTGACTTCAAACCAGGTTAAATGGGGACCAAAGGGAGGCCCAAACTTTACCTGTACAATGACCACTTGTATGGCTAATTCTGAATTGTACCCCACATCTTTAAAATAAAAAAAAATTTTTTAGTTATTAATAAATCAAAAAACAGCATATGCTGGCAAGGATGCAGACAAAAGGGAACATTTCTACACTGTTGATGGGAGTGTAAACAAGCATAACCTTTATGGAAAACAGTGTAGTGCTTTTTAAAACATCTAGAAATTGACCTCCCATATGACCCAGCAATCTTTCCCTTCTGGGAATGTACCCAGAGGAACTCAAATCAGTCTACAAAAAAGACACCTGTGCACCCATGTTTACTGCAGCACTATTCACAATAACAAAACATGGGACCAACCATGCTGCTCATAGAAAGTGATTCGTATTTAAAAAATGTGGTACGTATACCTGATGGAATATTATGCAGTTATAAAGAAGGACAAAATTATGAATTTGGCAGCAACTTGGATGGATTTAGAGTCTATCAGACTCAATGATCAATCACAGAAACAAATTACTGAATACTGCACGTCTCACTCAAAAGTATGTTCTGGACATTTATCAAAATACTACAAGAAAGGGATTGGCAGTAATGGGACACTGTTGGGGGCAGGGGCGGCACATAACATCCTAAGGGTATCTGACCCTAAACCAGAGGAAGTGAGGACCAGTAGGAGTTTCAAACTTCACCTGTATGTAGACCACTTATGTACCTAATCCTGACTTATACCTCGCATCTTTAAAATAAAACAAAGAGGGGGAAAAAAATAAAAAGATTTAAAAAAAATTTTAAGCTATTATTTCCAGCATTTCCTGTTTTAAAAATTAGTTACAAGGACCTCATTTCCAGCAATTTATATTGAGGGTGACACAGCCCAGAGGACCTTTGAAGACTCTGGTTTGTGGAATGTTGTCCGACCTCCTGCAATCTCGTAATTGCTGGGACGACAGGAAAGGGGAGCCTTCGGAAAGAAGGTCCTCTTCCATCCACACATCCCTGCGCGTCATCACGCTTTGGGTTCAGTCAGATTGAAACAAGCTGCCAACATAAAATTAACACAGGCCACAGAGGAGAAGCTGCGACTATGGTTCAAAATGAATGAACATGTCGTTTTGAGGTTTGTCTTCACTCCAGTAAAGGGCGATTACCTCAGTTACCTTCACATCCCAACCCCCAGGGGAGGAGGAAGCCGCCACAAGGCTGATCAACACAAGACTGCTTGAGGAGACAAGAAGCCCTTGAAAGACAAAAGCAGCTTCGATCTCCAGGGATCTGCCTCCCCTTCTTTCTCCTAGATGATCTCCATAATGACTCAGGGGTCAGGGGACTGGACTCGGTGGTCAAGGAGGGCCTTGCTTCACAGACAGCATCTATTGTAAAGCCTGAGAATAGTACTTGAGATCTTTTTCAAACTTTCCACCCTGACAGATCCCAACTTGCAACCGGGCCAGGATACCAGGAAGTCAGTTTCACCGGTCCCTGGGGCCATCTCTCAGAAATTGGCTCTGCCACAAGAAGAAAGTCTCTGCCCCATAGCATCACCAACAAATCAGCACCCCAGTCCCTCTGCCTGCCAAGTTCCCTTTAAAACTCCTATCCTCTGAATCTTTTGGGAGACAGATGTGAGAGATTTCTCCCGCCCTCCTCGCCCAGCTGCTTTGCGGTATTGGATTCTTTCTCCATGGCTGCATTAGTTTTGGGTTTTCTGGGCAGTGGGCATAGGGACCTGGTCTGGCTGTCACTCATTGAGTCAACTTTTAATCACTCCATCTTCCCTCTAGCAGCTATTTCTGAGCCTCAATTTGTGCTGCATTTGGTCTTGGGTTGCAGCTTTTTTTCCTAGGCTATTATCTAAAAATAAATGTATCATATGACACCAAAGGCGTCTCTGTGCCATGTTGTTTGCATCCCTTCCTCATGAGCTGGGCAGCTGCCTTCCTCGCCTTGCCCTGGTTTCACACAAGTCACACATGGCCCTCTCCTCCTCCTGGGTGACCTGCACTAATTGGAACTCGTCCCGGGTCATGGCCTTTCCCACCACTCCACAGCTCCTGCCATGCCGTGCCCTCATCCATGCCAATCTGCCCTCGTTCCACTCAGCAGAAAATTGCTTTTTGCATTTCAGATCTTAAAAACAGACCCTGCCTCACAGGTGCTGGACTCCCATGGCAGCCTTGTCTCTCTCCTCATCAGCGTGGCTATCTCCATGCTTTGCCTTTAATCAGGTCTTGCGGTTTACATTTAAAGAAATTCCACAGGCTCTTCTCTCACTTCTCCTGAGAGTCACTGTCAGTGAGACAGTCCCCTCAACTACCTCAGGCATACTCTTGGGTCTGTTTCCTCCCTCTCTGATTCTGCCTCTTGGTTCCTATGCCTTCCTGGGAAGCAACTGTTCCCACTGCTAGTGGCTGGCAGTGACAGTGCTATAATGACTCTCCTCGCCATGTATGGAATTGCCTGTGTGCCTGTGGCCTCTTTCTTCACAGACCACAGCTGGAATGTCAAACAAATATTATTCCCATTGTGGTGAGTGTGAGCAGATAAACCTTCCCAGTTATGTCTTCCAGAATATTCTTTTCCTGATGGCTGCATTTTCTAAAGTCCTGTTATTTCCTCACATAAACGTCCTTTTGTCAGAAAGGGTCTCTTTTCTTTACTCTAGTTCAGCTAATCATTTTTATTTTTATTTACATATTTATAAAGAGCTACAGGCACAAACAGCACTTTCAGAGCAGTAAAGAGAACCAAAATCAAAACACGATCTTTGCCACGAGAGCTTAAAATCTATTTCCATATTCTTCAGGACTGCCCTAAAATGAGTATTTTAGAAGAAAGCTTGAATGTACAATAGTAATTGCAATATCTGAAGAATCCAGACAACTCAGAAATAAATTTATTTCATCCCAGACACGGCTATCAGGGTTGTAAATATGTAAATAGTTCCAGCCTTTCACACCTGAATGAATGGATTATTTCCTGCGGAAACCTGCTTGGCTTGAGAGATTTAATTAAGACAGGAATGTAAGAGTTTTGGGGGGGGACAAACAGGATTACAGCATTTCACAGATAACATGAAGAAATTTATGAACATGTCACAGTCACAGAACTTAACACTAGTTGGTTGGCTTTTCTTGCTGCATGTCTGGATGACTTTTAAACACAACCTTGAGCAGACATCATGACAGTGATGAAATTCTTCACGGGAAGGAAGGGTGGCACAAAACCCAGGAATATTTGAACAAACAAGTGACTATAGTCCTGGGATTACCCACCCAGTGTTTATTAAGAGGAACTTTGCAGAAGTCTCTCAGAGCTAAGAATGTCTTCAAAGATGATTGCCTGTAGACATATACATTCAAACTAAGAGAAATCAGAACTATAGGCTCCCTGAGGGCAGGAGACACTTTCTATTTCAGTAGGAGGGATGTTTTGCTCACTCTTCAACGCCTGCCCCTCTCGCCTATGTGGCTCTCATGTCATCTGTGACCCATGGTCTGCCCCACTGGCCTGCCCCGTGTGCCCCCACCCCCTGCAAGTCCCTAGCGGGAGACTCGTGCTGCCTTTGGGCACTGTCATTCCATCTGTCTTTTCCATAAGACCAGGGATTGTTTGATGGCGTCTTTGATCCCTGTATCCCCAGGGCACTGCTCAGATCCTAAAGGCTGGTTGGCTAAATAAATGATTTAAGGGATGGATAGATAGTTGGAATTAATTGAACTGAACTAATCATAAATGGTAATTTTATGTTCTCAGCTGAATCACGATTCACGCTCACTCTCTCAGGAAATCTATTCGCATTCTTCAGTTCTTTTCTCCCTAAATATACAGGCATCAATCGGATGATTTTAGAGGGTGCTGCACTCATTAGGAATTCTACTTTTGCTCCCAAAATAGAAACATTAAAGTCCTTCAGTATCTGCATTGCCAAATATCGTATTGCACACCGTGAATTGCTACCGCACCTCTCAAGATAAAAAGTAGAGAGACAGGCAGCTTCACCACCTGATTCTGTGGGACTGGTGGCCTGCTGTCTTATTTTTATAGGAACCTGGCTTCTGTCAAAAGAGAGTCACCTCCCAAATCACTCTTAAAGTATTTCTTACATCAAATTAAAGTATCAAAGCGGCTAAAAGAGGAGCCATTTAATTCCATTTTGATTTGGAGAATGTTATTTCTGTTTGTATTCACAGCAAGGTTATTAACAGCATTTTTCTGTGTCTCTACGTCAGGTGTGGTGCCGGATGTGTGAGACATAAGGATTGAAACACAGGAGAGTCAGACGTCGCCCTCATGGGCATCACCCATCCTGTAGTCCCAGGTGGCCGATGACATCCTCGGGGCTTCCCAGATCCTCAAGGCAGAGAGAGTTCCTCCCTATCTTCTCATGCTCCCCACATGCCGGTGTTTGGGGCGCTATCTCCCCAGACCCATCTGTCTCTTCATGTCACCCCTCCAGGCTACTGCCTTCTGCCACATACCAATTCATGCAAAAAAAAAAAAAAAAAAGAAGGGAAAATTAAGCTCTCATTCAGCCAATAAGTATCGAGCAACTGTTAAGGTAAAAAGGCAGAGTGCTAGAGGCAGAAGGCAGTTTTTCATCCATCTCGTAAAGTCTTCCTGTCAAGCCACGGGAGGGGACCAGGAAACAGGAGCTTATCAGGATGAACGCAGCTCAAGTCAGAAACCAGAATTCACTAGAAAAACAATTAAGCCAGAATGTTTCGTGTTACAAGGAAAATCATTCATGCTTCACCTTCTTTTAGAATAATCACAATGAGATCACAAATTTATGCCAAAACAGAGAAAGACAGTGCAAGGAAGATGTGCTTTCCATTTTTTCCCCTTGGGACATGCATATACATTTCCTTGTTCAAAGTTAATGGTATTAAGAAAGTCGCAAGTGAGTTTTGTTGCAAAATTGTAATTTTCAAATGGAATCCATTATAGCAACACAAAAGCATTTATTGGTTAATCTTCCAGATAATTGAATCATAGTTTAATTTAAAATATACATGTGTATCCACTTTCTCATCAAGAATAGCTCTCTTCTCCTTAAATATAGGACACACTATCCTTTTGGTCATTAAGAAATTCAAACTTACAGATGTGTTCTTGGTCTTTTGCAAAGGCAATTCACCAAGGTCTTGAAGAAATAAAGCAGTGACCTGCAATACAGTGCCAGATTTTAACATAAGACCCAGTCACCATCCTAGGGAAATTTATCTTGCTTTAAACCACAGATTACCATGGATTCATTCTCATCAAATGACATAAAACATAACCCACAACTCTCCTTAGCCCTCCTGCGGGAAATTCAGTTGAAATGAACTCGGTCACTGGCTTCCTTTTATTCAGTCTCTAAAACTTCAAGGAAAGGTCACATTTTTATGGTCTGTTCTAACTTTAAACCCAGTGTATGTCAAGGGTGTGGGGGGTGGGGGAAAAGCTCCCCTGGAAACTTTCAAACTAGAAGATAAGAGGACGCACAGAGTCAGTAATGGCATCACAGCTTTCCCATAAGTTTCCTGGTTTGAATCCTGTCCAAGTCACTGGTCCTCAGAACTACCACCAACCAGTGAATGTGGGGAAACATCTGGGAAAAACAGTCATGTCTATTAGCATCATGAGCAACAATGACAAGAAGAGTCAACACAGGCCAAAAAAGAAATTAATCTTTCAGGAATTACTTCCTTTCACAATATTCATAAAGGTAGAATAGTAATAGTATCAAGATGCTGCACATTCGTAATAATTAGTTACGTCTGATGTTTCTATGTATAGAGTTCAGTCACTGAAGTATAATCACTTATTTAATTCTCATGTTGAAAGACACCTGGGAGGGGGAGGTTCTATAGGTCAATTAGACAAACAAGAAACGAGAAAGGCACATATCCTAAAATGTAGACAGCAACCAAGACAATAAACATAAACATATAAATAAGTAAAATTGAAAAACCCCATGTCCTAAACTTTGTAGGGAATGACAAAAGACCACAAATTGCCAAAGCAATCTAGAGCAAAAATGAACAAAGCTGGAGACATCTTACTGTCTGACTTCAAAAGACGAGACGTAGATAGAGTAACAAAAACAGCAAGGTACTGGCATCAAAACAGCCACGTAGACCAATGGAACAGAATGAAGAGCCCAGAAATGAATCCACCCATTCATGATCTCCTGACTTTTTATAAAGAAGCCAAGAACACACAAGGGAAACGGTCAGTTTTTTCAAGAAATGGTGTTGGGTAAACAGGATATCCACATACTGAAGGATGAAATTAGACTCTTCTCTCTCACCAGAAAAAAAAAAAAAAACAACTGAAAATGGATCAAAGATTTAAATGTAAGACCTGAAGCCATGAAATTACTAGAAAAAAATATAGGGGAAAAACTTTCTGACATAGGTTTAGGCAATGATTTTTTGGATATGACCCTAAAAGAACAGACAACAAAAGCAAAACAGACACACGGAATTACAGCAAACTAAAAAGCGTCTCTACAGCCAAAGAAACAATCAACAAAGTAAAGTGACAACCCACAGAACAGAAGAACATATCTGTAGACTATACATCTGAGATGAGGTTAATATCCATAATATATAAGAAACAAACAATTCAATAACAAGTAAACAAATAACCCAATTAGAAAATGGGCAAAGAACCGAAACAGACATTTCTCAAAAGAAGACATGCAAATGGCCAACAGGTATAAGAAAAAATGCTCAGAGAAATAAAAATCCAAACCACAATGAGTTACCACTCCATACCTGTTAGAATGGCTACGATCAGAAAGGCAAAAGACAAGTTCTGCTGAGAATGTGGGGAAAAGGGAACCCTGGAACACTGTCAGTGGGAATGTACATTACTACCGCCATTATGGAAGGCTGCAGGGAGTCTCTCAAAAGAAGAAGTAGATCCCAAAGAAATAGGTATGTTGAAGAGCTCGCTGCACTCCTATGCTTATTGCAGCCCTATTCACAGTAGCCAAGCTATGGAGTCGACCTGTGTGTCCATCAGCAGATGTATGGACAAAGAAAGTGTGGGGATATACAATGAAATATAATTCAGCCAGAAGAAAGATATCTTGTCATTTACAATAACATGTATGACTCTAGAGGACCTTATGTTAAATGAAATAAGCCAAGTACAGAAAAACAAATACTGTAGGAGGATCTCACTTATAGATGGAATCGAAGAAGCTGTCTCATAGAGTAGAGAGAAGGATGGTGGTTACCAGGGGCTGGGGTGTGAGGTTGCTGTGTGGAAATGTTGGTCACAGGATACAAAATTTCAGTTTCATGGAGGATAGGTACAACATGGTGATTGTGGTTAATAATACATGGGATTCTGAAAAATGCTGAGAGAGTGGATATAAACTGTTCTCACCACAAAAATGATAACTGTGTGATGTAATGCACATGAGAAGGGACTTAAAAGCAGAATCTATTTATTAAAAATTGTGCATTTATTCTTACATGTTTAAACTTCAGTCATCTCCAAAATATTCTCCATTTGATGCAATACATCTGTTGAGATGCACTTTCCACTGCTCAAAACAGTTTTCATCTCAGCAATTTTGATGCCTTTCGGTGCTTCTGTCATTTGTTTCATCTCTTTCACATCTGCAAAACATTTCCCGTGAGGACTTTTTTCATGGGGAAACAAACAAACAAGAAAATGTTGCTTGGGGCAAGATCTGGTGAGTAGAGAGGGTGGGCGACAGGGGCCATCTGTTTTTAGTCAAAAACTGCTGAACACTCAGCGCAGTGTGGTCAGGTAAATCACCCATCATGAAATGGGCAAATGCATTGAAAGAATCTCAAAAAAAAAAAAATCATTAAAGTCGAATGCAGCCTTTCACGCTGATGCGAGCCAGTACACTGATGCCGATGGGTTTCTAGAACCCTTGCCTAGCAGGGAAAGCCTGTACTACCAGAGGTCCGTCCTCCAAAAGATAATTCTGTTTTTTGGGGAATCCCCCTTTGTATGTTAATTAGCCAGATTTAGTCATTCCAAGTGTATTTATACTTCAAAACATCATGTATAGAATAAATACTGACAATTTTACCTGTCAATGCTAGAAAATGAAATTTAAAAAAATATATATATATATTAAAGATAACTCTACGTGCTTTTGGAGTGAGAGAATTTATTTCCAGCTATGGCAGTCAAATAAAATTTCAAAAAAGAGATAAAATATGGTTGGGCTTTCAGTAGACCAGACTGCACTATGATGGACGTAGGGGATGACTGGTAAAGGGGCGCCATATTTGAATGTAACAGCACGGCTACTTCCCACTTGCGAAGCAGGACACAAATTATGAAGGCTAACATTTTCTGTCTCCCACCACTTCACAGTCTTCACCCTTCTGCAAGGTCTTCCTTGTTCCTTAAACTCTAAGTAGGATTTCAAACCAGAGGATATTCGTTAACTTAATAGAAAAAGAAAATGGAGAGGAGAAAAGAAAGGAGGAGTGAAATCCAGGCACACCGGGCATAGAGAAAGAAGTGTGTTTCTCGGAGGTCCTGCCCAGGGAGCTCTGGAGTAGCAGGAAGGCTGTGGGCAGATGTCATGTCAATTCCCGCAATCCCCACATGGGTTCCCCTCTGTTTTACAGAGCAGGGTGTTCAAGAAGCGGTAAACTTGCCAAAGCCATGTACGTGGTAAGCTCCAGGCCCCAAGCACAGGTTGAGCGGATCCAACCCCATCACCTTCACTAGGCAGATGCCATTCATGTGCACGGCAGGAAAGCGTCTGGGGTGTTCTGTGGCTGAAGCATGGGGTGGAAAGAAAGGGGGAGCATGACTGGAGAGGGGTCAGGAGCAGAGGGTCAGGATGTCTCAGCAGGAGTCAAGGAAGGAAGTGTGTGCAGATAGACATGAAGAAACTGACCTTCCTCCAGTGTTTGCAGAAGCGAAGAGAACACAGCGCCCAGAATGCACACAAGTAAAGAGCGTGCAAAATGGTGCACAGTGAAGTCATGCCATGGAAAAGCCAAAAGAAGACCCCAGCGGTGTTCATGGCATCTAAGCCTTTGGATTCATGCTGCAAAGTAAGGCCTAAATTTTCTCTGGTGTGCCAGCTCGCTCCACGGCTGCTGGCTGTCACATGCAAATGCCACCTTCATGTGCCTGTAGAGACTCCAAGATCCTCTACCTGGCCTGCTTTTTCAGTTAGAAAATGACAGAATGGTACCTTCCCAGTGAGAAATTAGCAAGCATTATAAACACATTACTGCCTACATGTTCTCTTTCCTCTTATGTTATCAGAAGAATCAGGCAGGAGGCAGATATGGAAGGAAGAAGGGCTGAAAGAGAAAACTCCAGAAGACTATTACTGTGACTGTCTGAAGCCCTCTATAAAAAGCATGAATACGAGCCGGGCTCGGTGGGTCATCCTGTAATCCCATGCCTTGGGAGGCTGAGGTGAGTGGATTGCCTGAGCCTGAAGGTTCGAGACCCGCCTGGGCAACTTGATGAGACCTCATCTCTACAATAATATAAATTAGCCGGGCATGGTAGTGCATGCCTGTAGTTCTAGCTACTTGGAAGTCTGAGGCGGAAGGATCGCCGGAGCCCAGCAGGTCGAGGCTGCGGTGGCCGGGAGCAGCCACTACACTCCAGTCTGGGCGACAGAGTGAGACTCCAACTCAAAACAAAACAACAACAACAAAAAACAACAACAACAACAAAAAGCATGAATACACCCAGAGTATTTTTTTCCTAATATTTCTAGAGAATTTAAAAAACATGTATCTTAGAAGTCAGGAGAATAGTCTCTGTAGTACAAATGTTTCATTTCTACCCCAATAATTGCTGTCTCTTTAAGAATGAGAAAAAGAGAAGAAGGCATTTGGGCATGCTTTGGTTATGTTTATTTCTTTGGTCTCTACCTACCATTTTCAAGCTCATCTCTTGCGACTTCAGGATTTAACACTGCTCATTGCAAAGGCACGGTGTATCTTTGATTTAAGCTGAAAACGGGGTGCTTAACAAGAGACCTAAGGAAAACATTTTACACACTATTCCTGAGAGAGCTCAGAATTAAATTGTTAAATGTTCTACTATAATGAAATTTTGTGTAATCAGCAGGGAAGTAGCTGTTGGCCATTTATCAGCTTTTCCAGTTGCATTTTTTATGCACAGAAAATGTAATTAGAAGCCTCCACAGGTGGAAAGCCTTACATAATGATAGTACATTTTATAGAATGGTGCTCTATGACTTGGAAATTTTAGAGCATTTTACAGTAATGATAATCTGTTAGCAAAAAGTGACCACACCTTGGTATATCTTAATACAGAACCGCATGGAGAAGGGAGAATGCACTCATGAAGTCAACTAGCCTTACCCAGATGTTGTACATATGATCCCAATTACTTTTTTTTTTTTTGAGTTGGCGTCTCACTCTGTCGCCCAGGCTGGAGCACAGGGGCACATTCACGGCCACCCCAGCGTCGACCTGCTGGGCTCTGGCAATTCTTCCGCTCAGCCTTCCAAGTAGCTGTATCTACAGGTGCGTGCTACCACGCCCGGCTAATTTTTGATTTATTGTAGAGACGAGGTCTTGCCAAGGTGCCCAGGCTGGTCTCGAACTCATGAGCTCAGGCAATCCACTCACCTTGGTCTCCCAAAGTGCTGGGATTAAAGGGTTGAGCCACCATGCCCGGCCCCAATTACTTCTAAGTCTATGCAAATAGTTCAGCATTTACACGTTATGTATTACAGGGCACGCAGGGATAGGAAAATGTGCGTTGGATAAAGGATCAGGAACGATCAAAGCTACTTTACATTTTCAGAGTGTTTTTCATTTTACAAAGACATTTTCACATAGTCCATAATTTAATCCATACAAGAGCTTTGTCCTCTCTTTAAGGCAAGGTGACTCAGTCAGGAAGGCATGGGCTCTGCCTGGAACGTCCTGTCTGGGGACCATCACTCACAGTAGAAGCCCACACCTGAATGTAGGGGCTGCTGTCTCCATGTGTGTTACACAAGGGGCTTCTCTGGAGAATCCTGGGTGATGGGGCAGGTCCCCTTGGTCTACACTCGGTTTCCTCACCTGTAAGATGAAACAGTAGTTCTAGGTAACACCTTATCCCACAGCTGTGAGAATTCCACAAAATTGTCTAAATCCCACTCTCATCAGGAGAAAAAGAACCTGGGTTGCAACTTAAGCAAAATCTGTGCTTGCTGAGAGAAAAGAATTATGACTTACATAAAAAGTTTGATCGCTTTTGAGGATGCTGGCACCCCTGAAGACAGATTGCTAAGGCTTCTCTCTGGACTCCTCCCCTGCTCTTCCCTCCTCCTTCTCCTCCTCCTTGTTAAGTTTTTATTCATGAGATGGAGAAAGTCTGGCAGTGTTTGGAGCATTCTATTTTTACACTAGAGTAGTAGTATTTAAACTGGGTTATAACCTACTATGACTTATGAAAATAATTTAGTGAGCTGTACCAGCATTTTGAAAAAATAAAATACTAGAAGATGATAGAATATAATGGACGATATCAGGGTACATTCTGTTAAGAAGAATTAGCCACATTTGAAAGAAACAAGTAAACGAAATTGGGCAGTATACCTTTCTATATCATCTGTAGGCATTATTGATCCAACTAAGAACTATTCAGGGAAATGAACTTAGTCTGACTTGCTACTAATGAAGAGTCCCAATTTAGTAAAATTACATATTGAAGTATACATTTCTATCTAGTAGAGATGCAAATAATTTCTGTTCAGTAAAAATATCACCCTGAAGGCTATGGTTGGTTGCTCTGGTGCACATTAATCTGTTTTGCATCTAACCTAGTAATCTTAGCATCTCTTTATTAAATGGCTTATAAATCCCCAGACCCTCAAACAATCTTGTAATTAATCTTAACATCCTATTGGAGTCCTCATGAATCAGTTGAATAAAATCCTTGCCATACGTTCATTTTGTTTTTTATTAGATATACTATATTAATCAGGGTTTTCTACCAGAAACATGGCCAACAGAACATATAACATATATAAGTGTGTACCAGAGGAGATTTGTAATTGGAATTGGCTCAGGAGATTACGGAGCCCAGAAAGTCCTACCACATGCTATTGGCAAGCAGGAGAATCAGCAAGGTGGATATTGTCATTCAGTCCAAGGCTAAAAGCTTGGGAATGGAGGAGTGTAGGGGCAGAGGAGGGGCATGGGTACAAGTCTGAGTCCAAGGCCTGAAAACGTAGAGCTCTAATGTCCAAGGGCAGGAAAAGATGGATAATCCAATGCAAGGAAGGAAGGAGAGAATGCACCTTCCTCCACTTTTCGTTATCTCTGTCCCCTCGTGGATTGGCCGAATGACACCTTACCTACGTTGGTGAGAGCAGATTTTCTTGAATATAAGGAGGCATCAGCTCATTTGAATGCCAAACTATCCCAGAAGCACTCTCACACACACACACCTGACATCATGTTTTAGCAGCTACATGGGCATCCCTTAACCCAGGCAAGTAGAAACGTAAGATAACAGCCACATAGAAGACTCGTATTTTTAACGTTTAATATTATTCTTGGCCTCCTATACCATCCTTTAAAACAGGTAAGTACTGTTTTATAAAACTTTGCCTTCAATTACAGTGCATTTGGGAATATAATAAGTCATGTTCTAAACTGCACTGCTTATTGTGGGTCTTGTTCAAAGGAGCTTGAAAGTCACTGAATTAGAAAATGCATCCAAGCTGGGCTCGGTGGCTCAGACTGTAATCCCGTGCCTTGGGAGGCTGAGGTGAGTGGATTGCCTGAGCCCGCGGATTCGAGACCTGCCTGGGCACCTTGGTGAGACCTCATCTCTACAATAAATCAAAAAATTAGCCGGGTGTGGTAGCACGCGCCTGTAGTTCCAGCTACTTGGAAGGCTGAGGCAGAAGGATCGCCGGACCCCGGAAGGTCGAGTGCAGCCACTGCACTCCAGTCTGGGTG